>JAATLQ010005500.1:0-14396 GCA_013421005.1 Heliconius erato x Heliconius himera | reverse complement strand
TAATAAACTTGAACGGATGCAAAACCTCATAATCCGGTTCATCTTTGGACTGAGGAAGTACGATCATGTAACACAATACCGTTATCAACTTAAATGGCTAACTGTGAAAGACCGGCGGCACCTACATTCTCTTACCCTCCTTTACACAGTCCTATACCATCCCATCACTCCTTCGTACCTCAAAGAACGGTTTAAGTTCTTGGGGTCGAATACCCTTCATTCCCAGCACCTCCGCTCCCATAACAATAACCTCCTAGAAATTCCGTTATCTCGTACGAAATGTTATGGAGACTCTTTCACTATTAAAACAGTGAAACTTTGGAATGCACTACCAGATGAAATTAGACGATCTCAATCCGTTGGAATCTTTAAGCGTAAACTTAAAAAGTTCTACCTTGAACAGCACTCATAATCGGATCTTATTATATGTGTTATATACATAATTAATTTTCATAAGTATTGTATATGTATGTATGTATGTATGTATGTGTGTATGTATATATGTGTGTATATATATATATGTATTAATATGTTTATATATATGTTAACTTTTATTATATATATATTTAGTTTGTGATAAATACTTCGTAATACTTTTTGCACTTACATAAGTATCCTAATAATAGTTTACTATATCTTAGTGGTTGCCTGTAAGAAATCACTTGCAGTGATAAGGCCGCCATTGCACATATTTTGTTAAATTATATATGGATAAGTAAAATGAAAACTTGTAAAGTCTTATGTGCAATAAAGTGTTATTTATTATTATTATTTATTATTGGCAGCTACAAGTAGTGTTAGTTCAGGAATCAGGAATTCTGAAAACAATACATACAAATATACATATAATAAATAAATTTTAAATGAGGGCAAAATTTGGCATTAAAACCCCTAGTTCAAGTAAAGTATTAGATGAAAGGGCTCTATCTAAGCTAAGCTTGAATTTCAGAAAAAGTTTGAGACTTCTAATTTTGGTAGGGCACCCTCAGTGGGCGAGCCCGACTTTTTTAACTGTCACGCTGTATCCCGCACACAGCAGGATAGGCAGAAAAAATCTACTTCTTAGACACTTCGTTCCCCATTAGCCATCGAATTCTGGATATTGCGTGTTGAGTAGCGCATATTGCGTGTTGAGTAGCGCAACTCAACGCTGCGCTTTGCCGCGACACAACCTGCAGTTGCTGCCTTTGCAGTCACACTTTATGCCATTGCGCAACGACTGGCCTCTTATATCGTTTACTTTATTTAAGCCACGCATATTACGAGCATATATATAGTTATATTTAAGCCTGTCAAAAATGTCTATTATGATGAAATAAACTAAGCCTATCCGCAAATACGAGTAAAATTAATGATCAGAATTTTCCTTATTGACATTTTTTCTCTGAAAGCCTTCATAATAATTTACTAAGTTGAATTCTTCCTTAGTTTGGCTTTAAAAATATTTTTATCCGATCACATTTTTCATGGTATTTCTCCGTAACAGAAGAAAGGCTTTCAAATTAACTTTTTATCATTTTCCTCGACACTGTTTCTTCTGTTTCAATAATCTTTTATTTCAGCTTCACACTATAATAAGTATCTATTATATATTTAGATATTTATATTTAGATATTAGGTATATATTTAGATATCTATTATATGTGTAGATAGATATTAGAGAGAAATATCTATCTACACATCAAATTGGCATTTTTCACCAAATTCAAATCAAATCTTAGATATTATAGAGCAAGTATATTATTACAAAATGGTTTTTTTTTAATTATTAGCAACAATACTTAGAACGTACAAACTAAAGCTCAACAACCAGAAATTTGCCTGAAAGGGTTGTAACATTTCCCTTATCGTTTGATTTTAAATATTTTAATGAACCCTTTATCTTTCAGGTATCGGTAAAACTTTCTAATAAATCGAAAGACCTTATCCAAGGTACAAAGTTTTAAAGTACACAATGAATCACTCGACGTCGTGTCGCGAGATGAATTGGGTATGGATTGAATAGAAAATCTGGTGTTTTCCTATTTAAGTGATTTGACATAAAATTTATTATTTTTGTTTGTATAACAGTTGTTTCTAGCGAACTCCACGACTTTATGTTTCTATTGTCTTTTTTTTGGGAAGGATTGAAAATTTTGACTTAAAATGAAAGTAATTTACTTCTTTGTGTACAGACACACAGTACAGTACAGTATCTCTATTACTTTTACTTCTTATGAGGGTAGGTGTTTAAATTTTGTTGTAACTGTCATATTTATTACCATATAAATATTGTACCAACACACAAAACATAGCATACTTAGTCTATCATCAGCTTCACGCTGTATCCCGCACACAGCATGGTAGGAAGAGTCGTTTTGCCTCGACACCAGAGCGAAGAAATGGAAATATAAATTTAAGTAAATATTTCATCTCCTCGAGTGGGGAACGAACCCACAACCAGTCGGTTTTACAGTCACACTTTGTGCCGCTGCGCCACGGCTGGCCTCTATCATCTACACAAAATATATTTTTTTACAAGTTAACAAAATATTTTTTTACATATTTAAAGTGCATTCCACTGTACTACATTTAAGAAAGAAAAATATGTAATATTATGTTTTCTAAAACGCATTTTTCTTCCCCAAATGTGGAAAAATGCAAAAAATATTTCATAAATAGCATTCTCTTTTGCCAAATGATAATTTTAAATTATTATATTTGGGTAGAGGAAATTTGCAAAAATCTCCCTACAGAGTTGCTAGCAACAAAAAACAAGTTGTAACAAGCATATAAAAATTTTGACGTAACCCGATCACCGAGAACATATTGGCTTCATAGTCACAGCACTTGGACGGTTTCCAAAAGGTTCAAATCTCGCTACGATCAAATTTTTATATGTTTTTTAAAAGGTAAATTAACAAATTATGAGACCGTCGTGGCGCAGCGACATAAGGGACGGTAATCGCGGACGGTTGTTGGTTTCCACTCAGGGAATAAAATGTTAAATATTTTTATTTTGTCGCTCTGGTATCGAGGCAAAGTACATCGTTGAGTTTTGTCCCTCAAGCAAAGCCTCGAAAGTGGGGTACGTAAGTGTCTTATGAGAACAGAGTGTCTTAACACTAGGTTCCTCTCCTCCTACCCTGCTATGTGTGGGATACAACATGAAGCTAAAAATAAATATGTAGTAAATATCATATACACATATGTACACATATGCACATATATATATAATCTCTCTGCCTGACCAGACCAGAAAAAAAAAACACTTATTTAAATATTAAAAAAACCTCCGAGTGGTAACAGTAACCACACAACACTACTACCTATTGTTTTAAGAAATTGTATCATTTTTATATAAACCGTACCTTTTCCACAACTCTAAGGCCACAAAGTAGAATAAAGTACTACATAAATCTATCATAACATTTTATTCTGAAATAGCGCGAGCTAAGTTTTCACTTGCTAGGAACGTGACATTTTTCTTTAAGGCCTTATCTTAGGAAGAAGTCGCTGTATATGTTACAACATGTTATTTATTATGAGATTGTAACAATATCTTTAATCTTTGTTCAGTCGGCTGGTTCTGAACGTCGGCTTTGTTTTTGCCTGTTGGCTTTGAAAGAGTTTCATATGATTTATTTTATCTGTGATGGAATATAACAATCTTGACGAGTGGCATTAAATGATATTAATATTAATAAAAACCTAACTGCTAAATATTTTTCTGCTCTTTTCAGCGAAACTAAAGTAACTTGAACTTCCTTCTGGGGTGAAATTTGCGCGTTAATCACTAAGATATGTTGTGTCACCAGTTTTTGAGAACTTCTTATAGCCACGCCCAGTATCAGCGTATTGGAGTTTAGCGTTTCGAGTGACTACCTATATGGTGATTATCTGGAAAGCAAGGCTAAGGCCTCAAAGAAACTGGGGGTCATTAGCAGAGCGAGACGATATTTCATGCTAAAAACACGTATTGGCCGGTAGGGCCCAGGTTCTCTAGGGGTCTTATATTTACTACTGTTCTTATCTCTGGGCTGGTGAACCTCAGTATCAGCTTGAACCATTTGATCGCATACAATGTAAAGCTTTTCGATCGTTGGGTAGGTACCCAAAGATCAAAGAGATGAAAGGTTTAACACACCTTGTCACTGTGCGTTCACTACCGCATTTATCACGGGGAGTGTTCTGGGAACACCTATCGATGAAACTTCTGACTACACAGTACGTCATTAACTCAAATATCATCCACATCATCTGTATACGAGGCACTCTATTACAATGTGGTTTTGTAGGAACTTCTTTCCACTCTCCACGCAACTATGGAATTGCTTACCTTGCCGTGTTTCCAGATCTATACGGCATACGTACCTTGAAAAAACGCGCCTATCTCCATCTCAAAGGCAAAACATCTGTAGCTCTTCTGATGTTGCAAGGGGTCGTGGACGGCGGTGATGACTTACTATCAGGTGGTTGTCTTTTCCATAAAAGAAGTCTTGTTGTAAGAATGACATTATTTATATTACTGAGCGATAAAAAGTGTCCTTGTAATAACTTATTTGAGTAAATAATATTTTGTTTTTTTTTTCTGGATACGCAGAGAACCAGTACTGCTTATTTATAGCCCCTGGGCAAAGTAAATACTTTGTCTAAAAAGTATCCATAAATGATGAATGATAATCCAAAATAATTTCCCTAATCTGGTTAAAAAATTATTAGATAAATTATAAAAATCTTGTAGAATTTTCTTAATATATTAATATCGCATTCTTGGAATAAAAATAAAATGAATGAATATTTCTAACATTTAATTAAGAGACAACATAAAGTAAAACTACGCCTTCAAAATTCTATATTTCCTTAAAACCACTGTTAAAGGACTCATAATTAGGAAAACATGTTTATTTTGATTATAACTAATTAATTCGTTAGTCGTTTTCATTTCAAGTACATTCACGCGAGTCAGCATTTCTTTATGTAATATACATAACTATACGCCTGTACGGTATGTACTGGTGTAATTTAAATTAGTAAGTTGATTAGCAGAATACGAACCAAATGAGTAGATTAAGCTTCACAGTTGTGTTAAATTTGAAATTTAATTAAAAAAAATATCTTCACGCTGTATACCGCACACAGCAGGGTAGTGAACCTAGTGCAGAACCTAGTGCGGAACCTAGTGTTAAGAAACTCCGTTCCCCACTTTCCACCGAATTCTGGAGACATTGCGTGCTGGTGACGGAACTCAACGCCGCGCTTTGCCTCGACACCAGACTGAAGAAATGAAAATATACATGTAAATAAATATTGCACTTCCTCTAGTGGGGATCGAACCCACAACCAGTGGATTTTACAGTCAGACTTTGTGCCTCTGCGCCACGACCGGACTCAAATTTAATTCGGTGAAATAATTAGAGTTAAATTATAAGTAGCTTTGCTGTTCTCGAGTCTAAACGGTCGATAAGTGTATCCACGTACATAATTCGAAATAAATATGGTCCAATGTGGTGGATGAGCTAATATTACTCACAGGACAGTAGAGACTACAGTTTCCTCTACCTTACCGCCTATACTATTTCATTTTTAAAAGGAATTATTTTTAATTAAAAATGCAATTTATTTTATGATAATAAAGTAAAAACATCCTCTTTGATAAATAATATGATTTAACTTTAATTTCTTACATGTTACATAAGTTTTTTTCTAGTTTTAATATTTAAGTTGGTTCTGCTTTGGCTTAACTTTAAAATTGCTTTTCGTCGTCGTAGCTCAAGAGCACAAGTGTGTGATTGTAATTGCGACTGGTGTTGGGTTCGATTCTACTCGAGGAAATTAAATATTTAATATTTTCATTTCTTCGCTTTGGTGTGTTTGAGTTTCTCTACTTAACTGTTGCTTTTTACTTACTTAATTGATACGATGGTAGCTGTCTTGCATGAAATTCAAATTATCTTACTTAAAAACATTTTTATTTTCAAATATTCTTGGACAGTATAATAGGAACAGTTTTATCAGGTCAGAACAACATGAGAAATAAACAGAATATGAGAAGACTACAGGCTCCATCATCTGTCCGGTTCTATGGTACCATGTTGTTATATTGGTACATAGTTGTAGTTTCACGTGAATGAGTGAGAATTACTTTTTAAAAATTATTTTCAAGATCTTTTAATTATTTTTAAAATAAAACAAGTTTTTTCCCCTCCGCTTAATAAAAATTACAGAATATACGTTGGATTGAGAATACTTTTGAAAAAAAAACTTTTCAGACACGACAACTGACGGTACCACGTCCGTCCATTTCGAAAGTTTCTTTTAAAAATTCATAACTCAGGATAAAAAGGCATGTTGCTTGGTAAACTTTAAATAGAGCAACAGCGTTGCCTCAAAGGCTATTTTATATTCATTCATTCGAAACTACTAACTAGTCTCTATGTTAGCGTCGCCTAGTTTTGGAAACCACGACAGATATTTTGTTGAAAAATGGTTACGAAGAGAACTTCATGGACAAAAACAAAATAAACAAGCAAGAAGACAGCTGATTAACTTTGGAAACTACTTTTTAAATTGGATGCTATGATCTCGAGGAGTCAGCATCTTTCCGGTATAATTGAAATATGATGATCATTTCTTAATAAATTTAAATAAAAATATAAATATTTTTACCATTTTCATATTAGCTAAGTAATAACAGAGATATTCCACAGACTGATGACTTACAGGGGTCTCATAGGGGATGGATGACAGCTGAAGAATTTCGGGTGACCCAAAAATGTATAAAGAAGTCTACAATATTTCTAAATATTTTTTATTATGTTTGAAAACATTTTTATATAAAAAACATTAACTACGTAAGCGATTTTGATATTATTTAATAACAATATGAAATTAAGGATAATGTGTATAACAAAGCAATAATGTGTTAAAAATATATATATATATATATATATATATATATATATATATATATATATATATATATATATATATATATATATATATATATATGTATATATATAGTTTTAAGCCCCAATTTTTTTATAACAATAGTTTATTTAATTAAAAACAGTGCTAAAGATTTTAACATTGTTTTGACTTACTACTTTCAGAACTACAATATAATATAAACTTAGTCTAATGAAGCCTTGTTGGGAAAGTTTCAGAATGCCAAAAATTAATTAAGAATTCAAGTAGTTACATTTAATACAACAACAGAATTAAACAACCACCATTTTGTAGAGTTCTTTAAATTAAACATTAGCTGTTATTGTAAATGCGATATAACATCTGTGATAAGAAGACATAGAATAGTGTTGGTATTTGCCATTCAAACCGCAATATTTCGTTTTTTTTGCGGAAAGTGGAAAATGAAGTATCTTAACATTAGCTTTCCTCTGTCTACCTAACTACTCTGCTGTACGGGTAAAAATGTGAAACAGCTATGAACATCTTAGTTATTGCTGTTGATCTCATATTTACAGGGCAATCGTGGCACAGGGGTACGAGCATGTGACTGTATACGCGATTCCCATTCGAGAGAATTAAGTATTTCATATCTTCGAGACAAAGCGCGGGATTGAGTTGCGCCACTCAACACGTAATGCCTATAGAATTGGGCGGAAAGTGGGGAGCAGAGTCTTTACAATAGGTTCCCTCTGTCTATCTTGTTACACGCGTGAAGATATTTAGAAAACGTATAAAAAAATGAACGTGGCGGGACTCGAACCCGCGGCTCCTGGAAACTGACCAGGTCTGACCAATAAGCAATACGTTCTGGTCGGTCTCCCGGAGGCGCGGGTTCGAATCCCGCTACTATTGGGCGGAAAGTGGGGAGCAGAGACTTCTTACTAGGTTCCCTCTGTCTACCCTGCTACACGTGTGAAGCAGAAAAAGAAAAGAAACTCACAGTTCGCAATCCAGTTATAGCTTTATATTAAGCCTCATATATACAGACTTTGAGTACCACACTACAAAATTGTTACATATATTGAATATATATAAATCACAACGATGATGGAGGTCAAGTGAAAAATAGATGTGAATAAAATATAAAAAATGTCAGTATAAAAAGTAGCATATCTACGTAGAAAGGACATTATTCGGTACCTATCTAACAAATGTGGCTAATATTTCAGTTGGTAGTTATTATTATTTTTTTATATTGTATATTTTTCGAGTCTCTACGAATATTATATATTGCTATATAGCGTTCGGTGTCACAGGTGGATTTTTTTTCGGCTTCACGCTGTATCCCGCACACACAAGCAGAAGGAACCTAGTGTTAAGACACTCCGTTCCCCACTTTCCGCCAATTTCTGGAGGCATTGCGTGTTGAGTGGCGGAACTCAACGCCGCGCTTCGTCGCCCCTCGACACCAGAGCGAAGAAATGAAAATATAAATGTAAATCGGCAGAATTCGGCAGAAAATGGGGAACGGAGTGTCTTAACACTAGGTTCCCTCTGCCCACCCTTCTGTGTGCGGGATACAGCGTGAAGCTGATTTATTTGATTTTATAAATAATTATTTTTTATTTACGAGTACGCCTAGGTCAGTCGTGAAGCAGAGGCACACCTGTTTAACTGTATATGAGACTGTTTGTGGGTTCGATCCCTAGTCGAGCAAATTAAATATTTATTTAAATTTATATTTTCCCTTACTTTGTTGTGTGCAGAAGACAGGTGAAGCTAATTTGATGTAATTTTGTTAAATAAATAATTATTTTTACTTATATCCAAGTAATTTTAAAGCCTAATCTTAGGAAAGTAATATAGTTTATAACATAAAGATCATACTAGTATCTTGCTATACACAATAAATATGGGTTAATTAAACAATATGCTAAATCATAACCGCGAATAGTGTGTGTAAAGTGATCATTTATAGCGATATTAATAATGAAATCTCTGGCGTCGCTCCCTGCGCTGCGGTATCTGTTGGTTTAGTTGCTCTTTGTTTAAATTAATATAGATACAAATCGGATATAGATAATAAATGTAGTATAGTAGATTAAATATATTTAGAAGAAATATATAACGTTAAGATGAATAAGTTTAAAAAAATAACAAATATTTCTAATTTAAATCTGATCATAATCGTTTGTTTAATCATGAGATTATAATTTGGCATAGAATTTGTCGAAACAACTATTTAAATAAGGTTTTTAATATTACAAAACCGAGATAACCGTTCCTGAGAAAAAAGTTTTGACAAACAGACAGACAGACGCACAACAAATTGAAATTATAAGGATTAATTTTGCCTTAAAAGGTACAGAACCCTAAAAATATATGTAGAGAAGAAAAAAAGATCATTTAAATTTGCCAATGTCATTGTCACTATTTTAGTATACTCGTACATATTTTATTTTTTATAGAAAAAAAATTGAATATATTTCTGGCCAAAGATTGAATATTAGATAGATTGTTTTCAATACAATATTTAGGTCGTAATATTTCAGGCCGAATGACACGTGACTGTACTCATATCGAATAAAATGATATGTCTCGATTAATCTCACCCTCCACAAACAAACCTATTATGATTCCAGAATATTGATACGAAACATTTATTAGGGGATCGTTTGTAATCGTTCTATTATATAATATGCTCCCGCCACAGGAGCCTCAGGTGGTGTAGGAGATTGTAATTTGGTATATTTTTAAAAGCTTTTATTTCACTTGCAATGTATATATGTTATTTCGGGTGATATATTTGAGCTAAATTTTGAAGTAAATATCTTGAACCGATTGAGCTGAAATTTTGTATACACGTTTGGTTTGGCTGATAATGCACGATAAAATGACGTCATTCTAAATCTAATATGGCGGACCATCCAAGATGGCGAAATAGTTATTTTTAATGTATTTCTACTATATGGGTATCAAATGAAAGGGCTCAATGAGAGCAATTCGAAAAATTATGTGACGTCATTCTAAATCCAATCTGGCGGACCATCCAAGATAGCCGAATAGAATAGTAGTAGTAGAATAGCGCAGAGTTACCTTTATGTTACGATCGTTATTAAAATATTCCAAGAACATTGTAAAGAATATACCTAATTACGAGCCTGATCTTAATACTCCAATTATGATAGTTGAGACTTTAACACAAAACCGCTCATTACCCGACTTCATGCTTAGCGAGTTCTATTTGATTAAAATTTTATCCTCTCCTACAACTTGCCGGTATATGTATGCCATTTGTGTTGTACATTTCGTCCACAGAACTAAAATTAATTAAGTTAGATTGTACCAATAATGATTTATTTCCTTGCTTTTATTCTAAATACATAAACAAAAATATGTTTGTATTAAAAATATAACCAGTTACATAAACGTATTCACAGACAACAATCGACCGTGTCCATCACATAGCCACACACGTTTTTTTTATTGCTCCAGTATAGTAGCAAATATAGACGTATTCACGTCAAAAACAACTTCTAACTTAATAATAAATCAGCTTCACACTGTATCCCGCACACTGCAGGTTAGGCAGAGGGAACCTAGTGTTAAGACACTCCGTTACCCACTTTCTGCCGAATTTTAGAGGCATTGCGTGTTAATGGCAGAACTCAACGCCGCGCTTATCCTCGCCACCAGAGTGAAGAAATGGAAACATAAATTTAAGTAAATATTTCATCTAATTTTTTTCATTTCATTTATTTTTATTATTTTATTTCATTTTACAGTCACACTTTGTGCCCCTGCGCCACTACTGGCCTCTAACTTAATAAATACATGTACATATAACAATGCAAATATTTATTCAAAACATCGTAAATAAAAAAAAATATCATCCCGAGAACGATCGTGAGACTTGACAACAGTATAAGTTTATAAATTCACAAATTCATCAACTACACGTAGTGGCATCCTAATTTATTGAATCTTCTCTAAACGAGGTTTGTCGTCGCGCTGCGTGCAGTTGAAAATAAACTCCCCGCAACGACAACTACGTCACGTCGCGTCGACACGAATGTACCTATACTACGTAATCCTTAAATTACACTGCCGAGAGCTATTTTGTTTAGGAGTCGATCGATATTTTTTTTAAATGATAATTTTTCGCACTGTCGTGTGCTTTTATTTTGATATGATTGGCCATACATAGTATTCAATTACTCAATAATCTTTACATTGGTTTTAGACCAGTCGTGGCGCAGGGTCATAAGTATGTGACTGTAAACCGATCCCTAACGACTCGAGAAAATTGAATATTTATGTAAATTTATATTTTTATTTCTTTGCTCTGGTGTCGAGGCAAAGCGCGGCATTGAAGTCTGCACTCAACACGCAATGTCTACAGAATTTGGCGAAAAATGGGGAACGCAGTGTCTTAACACCAGGTTCCCTTTGCCTACCCTGCTGTATGCGGGTTAATATACAAAAAAATGTAGTTTAAACCTCCTATATTTGTGAAGTAATCAGAGAAAATCCACTTGTATACTTACATTAATTAAAATATAAAAATATCATAGCAATATTGAAAATATAACATTATCTTATTAAAATCGTATTTTATTTAGTTTTTGAAGATCAAATATAAATCACGCGTGGATCAAATTTGATAATAACAGCTTCACGCTGTATCCTGCACAACCCAGCAGGGTTGGCAGAGGAAATCTAGTGTTAAGCCACTCCGTTCCTCACTTTCCGCCGAGTTCTAGGAGCATTGCGTGTAGAGTGGCGGAAATCAACGCCGAGCCTCACTTCGAAACCAGAACAAAGAGATGAAAATATAAATCTAAATAAATATTTCATTTCCTCGAGTGAGGGATCGAACCCACAACCAGTCGATTTTACAGTCACAATTCATGCCCCTGCGCCACGATTGGCCTCAATTTTGATATAGGTTCCAAAATAAACATCTTTGTAGCCTTGTAGCCTAAGGATCCGAAATCCGAATCCGAATAAGCCGTGTTTGGTCCTCCATTTAAATTTACATGTAAACCGGTAATGCCTTGTTCAAAGGTAAATGAACACTCAAAAGGATATATAAAATTACGGTATCGACAAGTAGTACTGTCGTGCAATGTTGATTTTTTTTACACAGAATAAAATAGTCTTTGATGTAAATGATTGTGAGTCGAAGCCCAGCAGAAGTAATTTTTAAGGTTCCGTACCCAAAGGCAAAAATTGGGACCATATTACTAAGACTTTCCTATCTGTCTGTCCGTTTGTCACCAGGTTGTATTTCATGAACCGTATAGTTTTTCTGTTTAATTATTAAAGACTAGTGGGCGCGCGCAGCTTCGCCCGCTTATTTGCACCCTTAGGGGTGAATTCTAAAAAAACCACGATACAGGTGTTCAATAAAATATTTTTAACAGTCGGAATTTAATTTTTTATAAAAATGGTGGTGATTTAAAGATTTTTATTTGAACCCTTAGGGGGTGAATTCTAAAAAATCAATTCTAAAAAGTATATACTTAAAAAAAAATCATTTAAAGTGGTGATGACAAAACACTCTGCAATCCCTGATTGCAGTGTTTGAATATTGATACTATTTTTGCTTGTTTGTTTTTTATATTCTTGTTTTTGCACTCCCACTATTCCTAAGACTTAGTGAAATACCACTTCTCCTCCTCATCCTCCACTTTTCGTTTGCACAATGAATACTCGAACAAAGAGAAACATAACTATGTAAGTGTAATGTGATTAAAAATCTTCACGGACTTTGCTTTTAATTGACCCTGACGTGAGCATCTTACTTTGTTTTTATTGTGTATGTTTTTATACAAATAAATCTTTGTTGAAAAAATAGCATGAATTCACAAGTTGCATTTCCGAATATTAATTTGATCAAAAAAAGTCAATTACTAATTTGATTTTCAATTAAAATATAAAAATCTTTCTGAGAATTTCAATCAATATTTAAATCTTTTGGACATAGTTGAAGCCTACTACCTGAAAATCCTGAATTTTTGAACAATACGGCGAGTTTTTCTTAAAATTATTTTTCTTAATTGATCCATGGCAGGATTTATATATTTTTTGCTAGTACAGTTACATTTTTTTTTTATAAAAATATAACGTAATGGAATAAAACACCACAATGATATTCTCTAATGTGCGCCTACAAAGATAAAATAGATTAATGTATATTTTGAGGCCTTACACTAAGTGGGGGAATAAATCGGGTGGTTGTGAGGAGCTCTCTCTTCACAATGCTGACACGATTTTATTTTAATATACAGTGTAAGTGTTATTATATAGTTATTTTTTTTAAATAATGTATTTTACGGTCTTTTTGCCCAGTTCACAGAATATAACTATCTAAATTCTTCGAAAAAAAAAATAATATAGTTCACTAGCCAGAATGAAAGAAGCCTTAATTATCCCAAGAAAGAAGAATACAAAACATAAAAATGGATAAATTTCAGATTAAAATTTGTATTTGAAGTAACAAAATTCGCTCTGAATTCGTAAAAAGTTAACTTTTGCTTTATTTAATCAAGAATTTACAAGAATGGCTAAAATTTGTGATAATAGAAGAAGGGCAAATACTTTTACTTTTTTCATATATCGATTCGATTTTTTATGAAAAAGACATGGCAAACGAGCGTACAGGTCATGTGGTAGTAAGTGATGACCGCCGCCGATGACTCAACACCTAGGAGATACAGCTCCGTTGCCGGTCTTTACGGCGGAGATAGACGCTTCTTAAAGGTACCCAAATCGTACCCGGTCGAACTAAAAAGATCATTGACTGCGAGCCTGACTCGTGCTTGTCAGGTTATTTCAAGATGTTGTCATTGAGCTACTCCTATGAAACTTTCAGAGATTATTCTATTCTAATATAGGTAGTTTTCAAAATTACTTCTGTAAAAAAATCACCAGTACATTTTTTTCGCTACAGTACTTAAAAGTTTTTTTTTATTAAATTTAGCTTATTAAAAAAAAAATGTTTTCATGTTATTTCCAAGGATTATAAGCCAAAAGTTTTAAACCATTACATTAGAAGAAAGTCACGAACGCAGAAACAAAAATCATTTTCTTCAAGAATCTGTTTTTTTTTAAATCGCTCGCTATGGCGTTACACCTAGTATAAAGAAAAAAAAAATTACAAATACTACTTTTCTGTTTTATTTTATTCTTTTAGCTTCACATTGTCTTCCGCAAATAGGTAGGCAAAGGCACCCTAGTGTTAAGATTAAAACACATGGTTTCTACTAAGACACTTTGTAACAGTATATACCTTGAGTATAAGTAAAAAATAAATAAATAAATAAAATAAAATATGCATGGCAATGCACATAAATAACATAGTTAATTATGAATAATACAAACTATATATTTTGAATAAAATATTAATCGAGACGTGTTCGTGTATTGTCGTCCCGAGTGTCGCGACCGTCGTTCCGTATATATAGGAGGTGGTGATGCTCGGAAGGCAGCGGTCGAGTCGAACT
>JAATLQ010005499.1:0-21783 GCA_013421005.1 Heliconius erato x Heliconius himera | reverse complement strand
TGTTTGTCATCGCAAAATCAGGCCATTAAATAAAAAACATTAAAAAAAAACATTTGCTTCTGTCATTACGTTCGTGTCATAACGCATCGACATTTTGAATGTTTTCCCGTTTGTTTGATATTTTCAACGACTACTGTTTTGTTTTTCTCGGATTTTGACTCTGACTACTTTGTACGACCCTCGCTTCCTCACTGGACTCTGAAATCTTTTGGATCTTACGACCGCCACGCTATGGATATCGCTGTGTGAATCGTGGGATAGCCAATGGACACTGCAATACCCTAGTCCGACTACCTTTAGACGATGAAAACCACCACAACCTGGTTACTTAGAGGTGTGATATAATTCCGACATATAAGCAGGAAAATATATTTCTGTTACATTTTAGTTGACAGCTTTCGTAGAGAAAGGGAAGCTATTGCTATGAAATACTGCAATTGTATTGTAGGAAGACGAATGGTAGGCTGCTGTGCTCATGTTATGAGTATTATTAAGAAGAATAAAATATTCATTAAAATGTGTTTTATTTATAAATAATAAACATTAATGCTTAAACAACTCAGTGATCACATATTTTATAGAAGTTGATATTCAAGAAATTGGTGTGCGAACTTAACCTCACTTTTATCAAATCTCTAATAACTCAGCTCTCAGATTGCCAAAATTTATATAGTTTTCAAGGAGGGAATGATGTACCTAAATCTATTAAATCATACCATTTTCATATCTTTACATTCTGGGCCCAAAAATGTATGGAATAGTTTCAGTCTCCTTTTACCCGTGCGAGATTATTTAAATAAAATTTATTATTTATCACTCCGAGTTGAAATCGAATCCACTTTCACCGCGTCCTCGACGGCTTGGTTTTGAAACCAATAAATGATAATATAATAATACATTACGCCGCTAAGAAGGCGGAGAGTGGAGCAAGAAACGATGTTTAATCATCTCCTTTCCATTAATCCTTCAAACGAGTCGATCCAATCTCTCTATTTAGCCTATTATTTTATAATCAGCTTCACGCTGTATCCCGCAGACAGCAGGGTAGGCAGACGGAACCTAATATTAAGACACACTGTTCCCTACTTTCTGCCGAATTCTAGAGGCATTGCGTGTTGAATGGCAGAACTCAACGCCGCGCTTTGCGTCGACACCAGAGCGAAGAAATGGAAATATAAATTTAAATAAATATTTCATCTCCTCGAGTGGTGATCGAACCCACAACCCGTCGGTTTTACAGTCACATTTTGCACCACTGCGCCACGACTGGCCTCCCTATTATTTTAATTTGTAAAAAATATACTATTACACCACAATAACTTTCATCAATAGTGGTGAAGTAATATTTGCTAGTAAATACTTTATAGGAGAACAAAAACAGTCCAAAACAATACAAACAATAACTTCATGTATTTATTTAATTGAAATTGGATTAATTCTATTCTATTCTATTAACCGGCCGTTGCAGTTAATTAATAAAATGAACGTTTGCTAATGTGCTTATGTGTGGTCGATCGCGTTTTATATGAAAGATTATTTCTAATCTAATGAGGCCAGTCGTGGCGCAGCGGCACAAAGTGTGACCGTAAAACCGATTGGTTGTGGGTTCGATCCCCACTCGAGGAATCT
This sequence comes from Heliconius erato x Heliconius himera, assembly GCA_013421005.1. Classification (NCBI taxonomy): domain Eukaryota; kingdom Metazoa; phylum Arthropoda; class Insecta; order Lepidoptera; family Nymphalidae; genus Heliconius; species Heliconius erato x Heliconius himera. Next base: position 20,154 of record JAATLQ010005499.1, on the reverse strand, counting down.
TTACTTAAATGTATATTTTCATTTCTTCGATCTGGTGTCGAGGCAAACCGCGGTGTTGAATTCTGCCACTCAACACGCAATGTCTCCAGAATCCATCGGAAAGTGGGGAGCGGAGTGTCATAACACTAGGCTCCCTTTGCAACCTGCTACATGCGGGATACAGCGTGAAGCTATTTTATTTTTATTTTATTACTGGCCTCAATACTTTTAATTTTTTCCCTCTTATAACTAAGCAAAGCACGGTGTTTAGTTTCACTGCTCAACACGCCTCCTATGCCTCCAGAATCCAGTAGAAAGTGGAGAGCGGAGTGACGTAACACTAGGTTCTCAGGTTCCCTCTGCCTACCATGATGTATGCAAGATGCTGTATCTCGCTGAAATCTGTTATTTAGTGTATGATAGAGTTTCGTCGGTCCCTATAAATTGGCTATATAGGTGCGTTGCTGAGGGCTATAAGAGCCTTCATCAATGTCTAATGGATTATAGTATTTGAAGGGCTGGAAGAGCCTTTCCAAAGCCAGCAAGTTAAAGTCTCACATAATCTCTATAATCATTGAACCTGCAGAAGACTCACATAAAGAGAGTTGGCTACTCTAATATATTTTAAAATAATTTTTATTTGACAATTAAAAAGAAGTTGTGTTGAGTCCAAAAATATAATTTCCGAAGAAAACAAAAAAAATAGTCAAATAAATGTTTTATTTTTTAAGCTTAATTTGAACGTTTTTCTACACTTGGTCCCATAGTTCATAGGCTAGGAGTCAACATACAGGTATAATATCAAACCAAACTTGTATATATATAATATATTTTTTTTCTTTACGCTGTATACTACATGTAGCAGGGTAGGCAGAGGGAGTCTTGTGTTAAGATACTCCACTTCCCACTTTCCGCCGAATTTTGAAAGAATTGTGTATTGAGTGTTGGTACTTAACACCGCGATATGCCTCGAGCGAAGAAATAAAAACATAAAATAGTCCATTCACTCGAGTGAATTCGGTAATTGAACCCACAACCTGTCGCGTTTACAGATACACACTTATACCCCTGCGCCACGACTGGCCTCACTTCATATATTTCAACTTATTCCACAGAAACACGCTTGTGCCCCTGAGCCACGACTGGCCTCCTACGTAATATGAACGCTAAAACATATTTGCTTTTAATAACATTCCCACCAACACCTTTGAAAAAATTGTATCGAACAGCTCCCGCAATTTAATCGCAAGCGTCAAAGTAACGACAAAAAAGTCCATTATTTTAAAGTGCCCTCTTATCTTGTTAACGGCTTCTCCCTTTTAACTTTGACTAAATCTGTTATAGACTCATTTATTGATAAAAAAAATCAGCTTCACGCTGTATCCCGCATGCAGCGGAGTATGCAGAGGAACCTAGTGTTAAGATATTCCGTTTCCCACTTTCTGCTGAATTCTGGAGGCATTGCGTGTTGAGTGGCGGAACTCAACGCCGACATTTGCCTGGACACCAGATCGAAGAAATGTTAATAGAAACTTAAATAAATATTTCATTTCCTCGAGTGGGGATCGAACATACGACCAGGCGCGTTTACAGTCACACTCTGTGTCCCTGCGCCACGACAGGCCCCTTTTTTATCGATAAATAAATCAGCTTCACGCTGTATCCCGCACACTGCAGGGTAGGCAGAGGGAACCTAGTGTAAGACACTCCGTTCCCCACTTTCGTCCGAATTCTGAAGGCATTGCGTGTTAAGTGGCAGAACTCAACGCCGCGCTTTGTCTCGACGATCACCACGCCACGCCACGAATGGCTCCTTTTTATTTATCAATAAATTTTCGATATTCTTAAAAGAATTTTCAGTCAATTACTTAGTGCTGGTATGGTGATAATTCTGAAAGAAAGTGAGTGCTATTGCGACATCGATTGATGTGCTCTATTGCGAAATAAAATCAAAAGAACGAATGAACTGAATAAAACATTTTCTGTTCTATGAGATGTGTTTCGATCTTGTATAGAAAATAAACAAGGATGTTTTTTCTTTAGCTTCACGTTGTTTCCCGCTCACAGGAGGGTAAGCAGAGGAAGCCAAGTGCTAGTGCTAAGACACTCCGTTCCCCATTTTCCGCCTAATTCTAGCGCCATTGCGTGTTAAATGGCGGAACTCAAGGACGCGCTTTGCTTCGATGGTCGACACTTCCTCGAGTGGAGATCGAACCGACAACCTTTCACGTTTACAGCTACACACGTATACCCCTGCGCCACGACTGGCCTCATTTCATATATTTCAATATATCCATAGAAATCATATTTCAACACCCATCAATCGACATCGAAAAACATAATCTTACATACATTACTTCAACATTAAAAAAATCCTGGTGTTAATACTGGAAAGAATACACTTATCCCCGCAAGACTTGTACCGTTTGATTACTACAGGGACAAAGAAGCTCATCCATCGAGACGCCTTTGTTTTCACAAAAATAGGCCCCAGCACTTTGTTACCAATGTGACCTACGTATGAATGTAAGTATGTATGTATGTTTGTATGTATGTATGTATGTATGTATATACATTACACATCTCCTTACTATTTTCAGCTACTTGAAACAGTGGAAGTCAAATGCGGGTGACCTCGTTCTCCAAATCTATTCAAATTTCATTCTTTCAGTCAGTTTTGTTACCCTTAATTACGATGATAGTGACTGATACGGTATTTAGCATATAACTTGAATAATATTTGTTTGTACTACATTTTTTTTCTTCACACACTGTAACCCGTATATAGCAGTGTAGGCAGAGGGAACCTGCGAAGACTGAGGGAAACTTAATGTTAAGATACTCCGTTCTGATTAGGAAATTTTACTCCATTCCCCATTTGCGGCCAAATTTTACTATTTAATTTACTTTATATTATAGATTTATTTGGCTTTCCGCTATGTCCCGCATATAAAAGTGTATGTAGAAAGAATATTATGTCAAGATTTAAAAGACATTACTGACTAGGAGAATCACTAAAATAAATTAATAATAATTATTCTAATCATTTCTTCGAATGGTGATCGAAAGTAATAAAAAAAAAAATCAATATGTTGTATAAAAATGTTGAATTACCTAAATAAATGTAGAGAAGTATTATTTACATTTATAGTTTATTTAATATGTGTTCTTTATTTATTTCAATATTGTAATTTATTTATTTATCATTTATATACAAACATACACTTAATTAAATAAAATATTGAAATATATAAATAACACATATTAAATAAGCTATAAATGTAAATAAATAATACTTCTACACAAACAAAAATATCATATTTTATTTCGTTATATTATATTTATATATTTTCTTTTTTTTTCGTTTATCACATATTTGTACGGCCTTTGCTTATTAATTCTGTTCTCAACCTTGAAAGTCCTGATAATTTCACTGTTTGTTTTTTTTAAGTTCATTGTTTGTGTGGTATTCCTAAACAAAAACAATTAAGCTTTGATTGAACAAGTTTTGTTTACGTTTTTTTATTATTTACTGGTGGTGGTGCTCTAAATATTGACGCCAGATTTTAAATTAAAAGTAACCAAAATATTATATCAACAATACTTTTTCAATAAAATTACTTAATGATTAATTGGGATGCAAGTAAGACAAAGATTTCGATATTTGAAGGAAATTAAGAAAGACGGAACACAAGATTAGTGTAAATGGCAAAATATTTAAACAATTGAATGAAGTGTGGCATACTTGTGAAATATGTACAGTAGAGATGGAAGATGCGATACAGAAAAACGTATTGCTCTCTGTAACTGGATTATTGGTGCTTTTGATGCATTGCTGACGTTCCCCGTACACAATGCAGTGTTGGTACTGACGCTGTTATACGACAACGAAACGTAGGTATTACCAGAAGAAGAATAAAATAAAGTTGAATGATGTGGAGATGCGATCTCTTTGTAGGATATGGAGAGTCAGCTTAGCTGATATAATCTGAAGAGATACACGGAAGGTACTTACGAGGCACGGTGAAAATGAAGAAGAAGCTGGTTTGTGCACGTCGAAAGAATGGCATAAAACATTTATGAAGGAAAAAGAGCGGAAAAGAAGTGGATCTTCGTGTAAACCCATTATCACAGATTCTGGAAGAAGGTCACGTAACAAGCGAGAGAACCCTCCTGAGTTGATGACAGTAGACGAAGTGAAAGAGATCTACAGAGACCGTTGCGTTTGCCGCTCCGTTCTCTCTGACTATTCCGCTAGGGATACAGCGTGAAGCTAAATAAGCAAATATGCTTCATTTATGAAAATTTTAAAAGTCATTTTATTTCAACTTAGTAGCAGACCTATTCGTTCTTCTAAAACACTTTAACTACTTACTTATTCAGGTCAGTCGTGGCGCAGCAGCACAAAGTGTGACTGTAAAACCGGTTGTAGGTTCGATCCCCACTCGAGGAGAAGAAATATTTACTTAAATTTATATTCCCATTTCTTCGCTCTGGTGTTGAGGCGCAAAAGCACGGCGTTGAGTTCTACCACTCAACACGCAATGCCTCCAGAATTCGGCAGAAAGTGGGGAATGGAGTGTGTTAGCACTAGGTCCCCTCTGCCTACCCTGCTGTGTGCGGGATGTGTGCTTGTGATACATCGTGATGTATCCCCGGAGGGGTAGGTATTCAAGCACTTTAATTGATTATGCATAATATATTGGTGACTAGACTAGATAGACGAATCAACACCTAACGATATGTTTGGTATATCTCAATATTTGCCAAGTAATGTCAGACACATCTGTGTCCAATCAAAATTAATTGCGCAATTTTCAATATTTATTGCGCCAACTAATTTTGATTTACTATTTTTAGAAAACGTATGAAAATTTCGGTTTCCAATAGGTGCGGTTTCAAATGTTTCTACGTTGAAATTTTTACACGTTTTCTAAAAAGGTATTTTCTTTCCTTATTGTGAAGTAATACTTTTTAGATTTTTTTTGTTTTGTTCTATTTGAGTGGCTGAGCTCAACACCGCGCTTTACTTCGACACCACAACGAAGAATGGAAATATTATATATTTCCTCGAGTGGGAATCGAATTCACAACTGCCGTGTTTACAATCACACTTTACATTATCGCTTCGTTAACATTAAAAGGAAATTCTTTAGTAATTTCACAACAATATTGAGATCAAACGTTGCTATCAAACTTACAAGTTTGAAGTTATAGAAAATTAAACCAGCAGTTATGCAAAATATCGAAGTCAAAAGCTTTCAAAGAATCTCGTATTACTTTTAATACCTGTCTATTTTGCTTTTATCCGACCAAGATCAAACTTTAAGTTGAGTGAGGTGCCATTTAAAAGAAGATTATCTCAAAGAAATTTGAGAAATGTATTTTAAAATGTGAAAATAATAAATACATAATTTTGTTTACTTTATCTCGATTTATATATAAAATTAAAAATTAAATTAGCTTCATGCTGTATCCCGCACACAGCAGGGTAGGCAGAGGGAACCTAGTGTTAAGACACTCCGTTCCCCACTTTCTGCCGAATTCTGGAGGCATTGCGTGTTGAGTGGCAGAACTCAACGCCGCGCTTAACCTCGACACCAGAGCGAAGAAATAAAAATATAAATTTAAGTAAATATTTCATCTCCTCGAGTGGGGATCAAACCCACAACCAGTCGGTTTTGCAGTCACACCTCGTGCCGCTGCGCCACGACTGGCCTCATTTATATATAATTTATTAAAATATCTTGGCCTTTTCTAAACTTAACATGAATCTTCTTGAACGTGGCGCAAAGGCACAAGGGTGTGAAGGTAACGCAACGGAAGTAGGTTCGATCCCCACTCGAGGAAATAATTTAGTATTTATCAATATTTTCATTTCTTCGCTTTAGCACCAAATCACGGCGTTGAGTTCCGTCTCTGAGCACGCAATAGCTCGAAAAATTTCGAGAGATCGGATTCGAGAGTTTGGTTGCATTTTTTCTTTCCGAACCTGAATACGGAGTGCCTTAACACTAATTTCAACCGATTTTTTTAAACTAAACAATTGGAAGAGACAAGTTCTAACTTGCTTAAGTATATAAAGTTTTTTTTAACTTAGATATCCTTAGAAAATCTGTCTACTATACGAAATAATAGTGTTGTTGGCAAACTAGAACAATATATCCCATAATGCGCGCTACGAGAGAATCATTTATAAATCTAGACTATTATATAAAGAGGAAAGATTTTATGTTTGGATTGGATAAACATAAAAACTACGGAACTGATTTTAAAAATTCTTTCACCATTAAAATGATACATTGTCACTGAGTAACATAGGCTATATTTATTTCTAGAAGAAATTAGGGATCATTAAATATACTAAATAAAAAAAAAATAAAAAAAAAAATTATTTTAGAAAATACATAAATTTTCTGGAAATCGTAATCGAATAAAATATATTTTATTTTTTCAGATCCTTTTGAATGGACCCATTTAAATAATTTAAAGAGTAAACTGGAGGAATTGTAACAGTTTGACCTAGAGTTATTATTAAGGTATTAAAACAAAACTGATGCTTAAGAGGATATTAATTTATATTTTTGTATGGTCTTTGCTTATTTGGGTAGTGGCAGGTAAGTATATTGTTAGATTTTTTAATTTTATTGTTTAAATAAGTTAAGTATTTTCTTCTGTAATCTTCTGGTTCTCGTTAATATATACAGAGGCGTGTCGAAGAACGCAATGTCTTAACAAAAGGTTCCCTTTGCCTACCAACCTGTGTACGGGATACAGCGTGAAGCTGATTTTTTTTTTTTTTAGGTAGACGCTAGCCGTGGTGCAAGGGCACGAGCGTGCGACGGTAAACGCAACAGTTTGTGAGTTAAATTGTCACCCAAGAAAATAAAATATTAATTGTTTTCATTTCCACATTCTGGTAACAAGACAGAAAGCGGCGTTGAGTTCCATACGCAATGTTTCTAGATTCTACTTAATTATATCTTCTAGAAAGTGGGAGACGGAAGTGTCTTAATGTATTGTAAATGTGGTAGTCAGAGGGAACCTAGTGTTAAGACACTCCTTCTCCCATTTGCGCCGAATTCTGAAAGCATTGAGTATTGAATGATGGAACTCTCAACACCTCGCTTTGCTTCGACACCAGAACGAATAAAACCGAAATATTAAATATTTAATTTTCTCGACTGGGAATCGAACCAACGATTCATGCCCCTGCGCCACGACGTGGCCAACGTTTAAATATAGTTATTCATTTTTGTAATCACATTATATCCAAATTCAACGGAATACACACAGACCGACATCCACTAAGATAAATGAAACATATATATATATTTACCTATGAAATGAGACCATCTGAATGCGTTCCCGCAAGACGTAAGTTTTATGAACATTTTTATGAGAATACCTGGAGGAGTTGCAAATATTGTTCTTGCTTTTGGAATTGTATTTATGTGTACGATGTACTCGTATACGGTGCCGGGTCGAATGAGTAAGAAACACTGTAGGAAATTCTCGAAGGGAAGTGGAATCTAGGATAAGAAATTTCTAGCATTTTACCGAAAACAGATTTTCATCTTTCTAATTTTCTTAACTCGATATTCCACAGATTTTTTTCGGCTTTACGCTGTATCCCGCATATAGCAATAAAATATAAATATAGGTGGCTAATATAATGTTAACACTTCGTTCCCTACGCATTGAGTGTTGAGTGGAACAACTGAGTGCCGCTTTCTTGCCTTAGTACAAGAGCAAAGAAAAAAAAATATTTATTTCTTGTCCCCAAATGGAAATCGAATACGCAACCAATACGTTACAGTCACAATGTGCTGTTGAGCCACGACGGCCTCGAATATTATTTTTGCTGTTGAAATTAATTTATATGCACAATGTACTCGTATATGGTGCCGTAATGAATTACTTAGAAACACTATACTGTAAAGAAATCAAATACCTCGAGACTTTTACAGAACTTATATCTCTTTCAGAGCAAAATACTATTAAGCTTGTATGTCTATATTAAATTCTAATACAATATGTTATTCTAGAAGACATCTTTCTTCTTTCGCTGCAAGTCCAAAAAGAGTATCTCGATTTTTTCGACCACATAAATCGTCATTTTAGTAATGTTATCTCGTGGTAGTTCTATAAACTTATTTTCAAAAACATATTTTCATTAAACAAAGAGGTTGATTTACATTTTTATAATAAGTTATTGCAAGTATTAAAACTTAGAAATATAAAAACAATACAATGCCGAATATCTCGAATGAAAGTCGAAGCTATTACTAATATGGTGTTTTAGAATTTTCTAGAATTTCGCGAAAAGAGATTTTCATCCGATTAAATTAAACAAAATATTTAAATTAATAAATTGCAAATTGAAAACAATTCATAACGAATTTAGGCTTTTTAAATAAATATTTTTAAAAGTCATCATGGCGCAGTAGGACTGCGTCTGACTGTAATAATACGATGGCTGAGAGTTTAATCTACACTCAGGATAATAAATTAATTTTATAACCAGATTTTGGTAAAAAACCGCGGCTTTAATAACTCATATCGCAATGTTGATATTTGCAGAGATACGAAGAACGGAGTATATTGACACTAGGTCTCTGTGAAGTTGAAAAAAAAACATATTTTTTTAATGTAGAGGGTACCTAGTGTTAAGTATACTTAGAAACTTAAAGCTTAAAACAAGTGTAAGAAAATCTTTGGTTTCTTGCTCGGCGGCGTGTATGACTTTTTTTACTTAGCCAATATATAAAAAATCTCCACAGCTTTAAAAAATGAAGATGATTTATTTAAATTTTATACTCTGCGGTCATTTAAAATGACTACACTGTTAGAAATAAGAGTAATTTTACACCATTATTGAGGCCAGTCGTGGCGTTCGGGTACAAGCGTGCGACTTTAAACTCGATTGATTTTGGATTCCCACTCAAGGAAATGAAGTATCAGGTAACGAGTCAAAGCGCGGCATTGACCCACTACTCAACACACAATGCCAAAGAAGTCGGTGGTAAGTGGGGATCAAAAGTCTACATTAGTTAAACATTACATTTGACAGGGCACTACTATATAATAAATTACCCTACGACATAAGAAACGTAAGCTTGCATAATGTTTTTAATCCAAATTATGTGAACACATTCTTACAAATTACTCGGAATATACATAAAAAATATTATATATAAATTTTATAATAATGGCTTACCGTGATTAGCTCTTTATACTCTTAATACTTATTAAATCTAAATTATCCTAATATAATTTCATAAACTATCCTAAATATAAACATAAAATGTTACTATAAAAATATTATAAAATCACCCATTGTACCTACAACTTTATACTTAAAGAAAATTTCTACTCACTAGAAATAATTATTATATAAATTTGTACCTTACTTGTACTAAGTTAAGTGAAGCAAGAAGAAGTAAGAATGAATGACCATTTTAAATTTTAAATTTGTAAACATTAATTACATAAATCTCATGTAAGTGACTATAAAGTCTTTTTTGAGAAATAAATATCTTTAAACTTAAGTAGTAACTCTTTTAACTTTTATCTTATTGTTAAAACACTCCGTGTGTTTTAACACTAGGTTCCCAGGTTCCTTCTTCGTTGCAGGATATAACATCTTACACTAGATTTTCTATCTATTCCACAAAATGCAGAAAATATATGATTTTTTTTCAGCCTCTTTATATTACACTCGTCATATAAAATCATAAAGATTTTTCTTTAGCATTATGCACAACCACATACAGCTTGACTCTTAACATCCCTTTGAGGTTTATAAAATGCGCCGTGTTTTGCGTAAGTGTAATTAACATTATTTCTATTCTAAAGGTTACTAAGCTTTAGCTGTTTTTTTTCTATTGCTAATTGGTAACCTTTTTCACTTAATTGCTGTAAATCAATTATTTTACTAAATAATGAAAATATTTTACTATTTTAAGCTGATTACGAGGAAGCATGAAAAGTCAGAAAAAGAAAAAGATGAAAGGACAACACCTTTTAACTGCTTTTCACAGATGTATGTATGTGATAACGCACCTGTCTCAAGTAACAGCGAAATCTCATGTAGCTTATGATGAAATCGGTGTAAAAGAAGTTGAGAGTTGTAGCCAGTCGTGGCGCAGCGGCACAAGGTGTGACTGGAAAACTGACTGGTTGTGGGTTTGGTCCCCACTCGAGGAGATGAAATATTTACTTAAATTTATATTTTCATTTCTTCGCTCTGGTGTCGAGGTTAAGCGCGGCGTTGAGTTCTGCCACTCAACACGCAATGCCTCCGGAATTCGGCAGAAAGTGGGGAACGGAGTGTCTTAACACTAGGTTCCCTCTGCCTACCCTGCTGTGTGCGGGATACAGCGTGAAGAAGTTGAGAGTGCTATACAAAGTCTGATAAGTAGTAACGCAGAGGATGGAATTACTGCCGAGATGATCAAATATGGTGGGCCACGTGTCTTGGAGTTGTTTAGTTTTTTATGCAATAAATTGGTGGAAATCACAGAAGATCCCAGATCATGTCTTTATGCAAAGGTAAAGGTTCACACTTAGACCGCTATAGGACTATAAGTTTAATTAGCTTTGGTAGTAAAGTAGTTGCAAGATATACCAGATAGGCTTGTAGGGGGCCTAAAGAGGGATTTAGATCTGGAGGAGGTGTATTGATCAGATTTTTTCCCTTCGAGTGATCACGACAAAATTCTTGGCCGCTAGCGCGTAGCGTTTGGCGCTCCGTTTTCTCTGACTATCCCGCTAGGGATAAAGCGTGAAGCTAGTTTAATTTAGTCTAATTTAGTCTAAAATCGACATATTAATTGATGACTCCATTACCAATTTTATAAAATTTCAGCTTCACCTTGAATTCCGTAGCTAACAGGGTAGGCAGAGGGAACCTAGTGTTAAGACACTCCTTTCCCCATTTTTCGCCACTTGAGACATTGTGTTGAGTTGCGAAAAACAACGGAGATTAAATGAAAATATTCAACATTTTATGCCCCCCTGAGGGATTTAAACCTAGAACATTTCAATGTAATATTAATAGAGCTGTATCTATATAATACTAGAAAATGAGAAAATACGCTTTAAATGCATATAATATAGACATGAGGACCATAAAAAATATTTGAAAAATACTATCCTCATCTTATTCCCTTGGGTTTATTTTAACTGCTTTTTTTAACTGAATTACGTAGGAGGAAAGTACCTAAAAATAGAAAATTATTTTGATACATCAATTCAGTAAATATTGAATAAGAAAAGTAACCAATGAATCTCAATTTAAAGGCAACCATACCTGTTTGTATATTATAAATATTTCTCTAAAAGCTTTTGAATTTACCAAAAGGAAATCACGAATAAAAGGAACCTTTTTTTTCTTTCATGTTATCTAAACGTTTTCTAAATCGTATCCATAAATGGGATTATGCTAAAGCGTTTAAAGAACCTCAAATTCATATAAAATCTAATTGCCTAATTTAAAATAATATTGTAAGTCATAAAATAAGCTTAATTTTACTAATTAAATGTTGTTTGTACTTTCAATATAAGATTTAATACTTTGAATATAAAAACATTTAAGTAGGGGGAACTCGAATCGGAGAATTTTTAAGTTATTTCATATTTAATTTTTATATTTTTTCTAAATATTTTCATACGTTTATTTTTGCATCTTTAAATATATTTTAATTTTCTAGTCTAAGACCAATTGCGAGCTGAGATAAATCTAATTTATTCTCATTTATTATAAGATTTTCCACAAATTATTTCGATAGGCCATTAAATTTTTAAAAACTTCATCAAAAATACAATGGGTATAAACAGGGAGAGTATAAGGGTAAGATACTCGGTCTTCCATTTTCAGTCCAACTTCATATATTTTGCATGTGGAATGGCAGAACTCAACGCCGCGCATTGTCTATCAGAGTGGTGAAACGAACACAGTCCCAATATTTCATAATTTTTATTCCTTTTTAAATATAATCTATCCCGCGATCGACGATTAAACCCAAAACCATCCTTTTAACAGTCAAACGCTGTACCACTACGGCCTCTCTAATTACATGCTTATAATAATGTAATATCTCTAATGATCCCTATTAAAACTATTAGTCAGTCTGGCGATTAGATACATTATGGCGATAAATTACGACACATGTTTAGATTGCTTCGTGTGGAACAAAGTGGGGCAAGTGAAGGGACGTGCTACTTATCTAACAATCAGTGACATATCAGGAGGAAGGGCGCGCCCTATAAAGCGTCATACATTGCTAGGAATAGATCTGTGATATGAAAAAGTTTCGAATTCTTGTAGTTTAATACAGTATTCTATTCTATTCTTGTTTCACGCTGTACCCCGCACACAGCAGGGTAGTCAGAGGAAACCTAGTGTTAAAACACTCCGTTCCCCACTTTCTGTCGTATTTTGGAGGTATTGCGTGTTGAGTGGCAGAACTCAACGTTGCGGTTTGCCTCGACACCAGAGCGAAGAAATGGAAATGTAAATTTAAGTAAATATTTCATCTCCTCGAGTGGGTATCGAACCCACAACTAGTCAGTCTTACAGTCACACTTTGTGCCGCTGCGCCACGACTGGTCTCAGTTTAATAAAGTCACAGTGGTATTTTCTTTCATCATCGACAAAAAGACTTGGTGGTGGAATGACTAGGTCCCATCGAAGTTAGGCTTCCTTACCTTTTTAACCATATCTGGAAGACACAGAAAGATGGCACACCAGTGGCGGAATGATTTATCTATTTCTATTCGCAAAGCATTAAGCTTGTAGGACTCGATACAATGGACTAACCAACGAAGATTAAACGGCCGTCCAAAATAGAGGAGATTGAGCCATTCCCACTCAAGCAAATCGATTATTTTTATTTTTTCAGACTGGTAAGAAGACAAAAAGCAGCGTTGAGATTCGCCATTCAATACACAATATCTTCTAAATTTAGCTGAAAGTCTGGAACGGAGTATCTCAAAACTATAATAGATTCCCGCAATCTAACACGCTATATGCGGGATAGAGCGTGAAGCTATTAGAAATATTTTTACATTACATTTACATCACATATTAATTAAAAAATGACAAAATCACAAAATCGACCTACTAAACTCAAAAACTAAAGTTTTTACAGTCATCAAACAAGAACATTTCCATTTACTTTAGTCACATATAGGTTGCACTAATCAAAATGCACTGAATGCAGTGAGGTCTATGTAATGCAACCGCAGAGATGAAATACCAGCTCGTACATTGGACAGGTTATTTCCCCACACCGATGTATGCAGGTAAAAGAGAATAATTACAGAAACGTCGTCAGAATCAATTCTTTTGTTTTGAACGCTTATCTCGCTCGAAATTGAGTTGTTTTCCTGTTCGCTTTTAGATTTCCAAATGTTGGAGGAAAAATAAATGTTGTTTCTTCTTTAAAGTGATTAATGACTGCTATGGAAATGCGGCCTATTTTTCCAATTTGAATAGATATATCTTTTATATGTTTTAATTCAAATTGCTAAAATAGGTTGTAGATTAATTTTTAACTTCGCGCAATATTCCGCATATAGCAAGATAGGAACCTGGGAACCATCGTTCTCTATTCAGACACTTTCGCTGTAGACCTCCCGCCGGTTTCCTGAGGTATTCAAAAAATATTAAAACCAGAAAATATCAAATATCCCATCGATTTGGTATCGAACCTACTACCGTCATTTACAGTCGCACCACGACGCCCACAAAAAAATCGACATTTAGAATGTAAAACAAATGTCAACCTTCGAAATTTTGGTCTTGGCAGCATGTTAACTACACCAGCACCTATATGTGCGTACGTGGTGGGAACCCAAGCAATTGACGCAAAATCAAATTGCGTAGTAGCACAATATAATTTAATTGTCTTATCGGATTCTTTTTATCACTCGTGGGTCGTCCCAGCTATTATACCTTCGACGTGTCGGGCCTAGCAGTTATAGAGACCTGTGTTTCTAGTTTATATGGTTCCTATAGTAAAAACTATGGAGTATGTATGTATAATATATGATTTTAGTATATTTTTACGTAAAACATTTTTTTTTCAGCTTTACGCTGTATTTCTCATGGAGCAGGGAAGGCAGAGGGAGCCTAGTGTCTATAGACTCCACTCTCCACTTTCCGCTGATTTTTGGAGACATTGCGTTTGAGTAGTAGAGCTGAACGCCGTTGGTTGCTTCGTTACCAGAGCGACAAAATGCAAATATTTAATTTCCCCAAGTTGGAATCGAACCCACTACCTGTCACATTTACAGTCACATGCTTGTGCATCTGCGCCACGACTGGCCTCACATATATATCATTTCAATACTTAATTTCTGTACATAAATAAGATAAGATTTAATATTTCTAACTTCTATTTTCTGCCGGAAGCTATCAAAGGTAATGAACCAGTTACCTATGTCATACTAAATACTAAGTAATGACAACCAGAAAACACATTAACAATTAAAACCATTTAATAAATACTTATAAAACTCGAAATTTTCATAAAAGCGTGCCTCGCTTACTTTTAACCTCTATAGGTCTTTATATTTTGTATTTCTCATTCAACCTTGACTCACATTGAATATATACAATTCGTATTTTCTCCGTACTATGACCTACATACGAATTTAAATTTATTTTTATTTATCAGGTTCACGTTGTATCAATAGGCAGAGGGAACCTAGTATTAAGAGACTCCGTTCTCCACTCTCCGCCGTATATTTCGAGATATTGCGTGTTGAGTGGCGGAGCTCAACGCTGGGCTTTTGCCTTGATGCCTAAGCGAAAAAATCTAAATATTAACAATTGATAATTTATTTGTTAATATTTGGATTAAGGCCAGTCGTGGCGTAGCGGCACAAAGTGTGACTGTAAAACCGACTGGTTGTGGGTTCGATCCCCACTCGAGGAGATGAAATATATACTTAAATTTATATTTCCATTTCTTCGCTCTGGTGTCGAGGTAAAGCGCGGCGTTGAGTTCTGCCACTCAACACGCAATGCCTCCAGAATTCGGCAGAAAGTGGCGAACGGAGTGTCTTAACACTAGGTTCCCTCTGCCTACCCTGCTGTGTGCGGGATACAGCGTGAAGCTAATAATTTATTCATCCGAGTGGAGATCGAACCCATAACCGTCGCATTACAGTTACGCCCTTGTGGAGCCACGACGGCCTCAATAAAATTCAAACTACATTAAATCATAAAATAGAATATATCGACCAAACAGAAACTAACGAAGTTATGACGACTGCCAATATAAACTTAGTACTCGATACTCAACGAAATAGGTAATAAAAAATTGGAATATTGTCAAAATTTAAAAATCTATGTAAAGTTTAACTTTATATAATTGGATTTAAAATAATGACTATTGTGGCGTAGTTGGCATATGTATGTCAAAGTACAGCGTTGAGCTCCGCCATATTCTATACCTATGAGTCCTATCGTGGAGCAGGAGCACAAGTTTAAGCATGTAAACGGGACAGGTTGTGAGTTCGATTTCTACTCGAGGAAATGTAATATTAAATATTTTAATTTCCTTAGTATGGTAATAAAATAAAGCGCGGCGTTGAGTTCCGCCACTCAGCATTCCTCTAAAGCAATACGTCTAGACTGCGGCAGAAAGTGTGAAGCTAAAAAAAATACCACACAAGGACAAAAAATAAAGCTAAACCAGCCAAAAACTTGAGAATAGAATAACTTCATCTTCACTACTCTACATAATAAAATTTTTGAAATGAACGGTGAAAATAAATAAAAAAATAAAATAAATCAGCTTCACGCTGTATCCCGCACACTGCAGGGTAGGCAGAGGGAACCTAGTATTAAGACACTCCGTTCCCCACTTTCTGCCGAATTCTGAAGGCATTGCGTGTTGAGTGGCAGAACTCAACGCCACGCTTGGCCTCGACACCAGAGCGAAGAAATGGAAATATAAATTTAAGTAAATATTTCATCTTCTCGAGTAGGGATTGAACCCACAACCAGTTGATTTTACAGTCACACTTCGTGCCGCAGCGCCACGACTGGCCTCGGTGAAAATGAACAATAATATTGATTTAATAAAATATAATTCATACAGCACCAATTCCTGCTAGCGCTGTGACATCTGTCGCGGTCTCGCGGTGACTGGAATTCCAAATGGAAATTTAAAAGAGCAAAACTTATTAACAAAAAAAAACACATCCGCTTCAACTATTCATTTCTGTTTTCTTAGCGAAAAAAAAGTTGTTTTTATTTTTTCATTAAGAAACAAACACAAACATTAAAACTTACGTACAATTTAATGCAAGCAAGCTGACACTTGACCCATTTTGCCCACTATCTTTAATTTTTTTTTTTCTTGAACTTCACTTTGAAATAAGTTCTAAGAATAAAATGAATAGATAGAGGTCACGGCCTAGTTGTACCTGTTTAAAAAATAAATAGTTGTTGTATGAAGGCGTCAATGATAATATTCTTACTAATATAAATATGTAATATTGAAATGGATGAAAAAAGTAAAATATCTTTTTCTGTTCGTTCCATTACTGGAGAAATATATTAAAAGATTTATATTTACAATATTCATTTATTTTCAATATAAAGTATGAATCATTCAGTGTATGCATATTTCTTTTATTTTTTCTTACACATTTCTATAGAAAATATGTTTCGTAATGTTATACTATATTGATACTATATATGACATAATGAGGTCAGTGGTGGCGCATTGGCACAAAGTGTGACTGTAAACGCGATAGGTCGTGGATTCGAGTCCCACTCGATGAAATGGTATGTTTAATAATTTATAAGAAATGATATATTTTATATTTTCATATTCTTTTAGTTTGCACGCCGTTAGGTATCGCCACTCAACACCCAATGCCTTAAGAATTCGGCGGAAAGCGGGGAGCGGAGTGCCTTAACACTACACGAGAATACAGCTTAAAGCTAAAAAAAATACCAACCAAACCTAAACCATCAACGTCCAAAAAAATTAAACTCACAAATTATCTGATGAAAATAAGCGAATATCGCGCAGAAAGATAACATTCACACGTCCTATCGAACGCCATAACCGACTTCAGAGAGGGGTGAAAAAGCAATAACAAAACCAAATGACACGTGAAACTCTGGGGACCCTTTTAATTCTATGATAAAACGACACCAATACCATTTTAATGCTTTTGTTTAATTTGTTCTAACAAGATTTCTATTTTGGATTAGAAAGTATTTTACTACGAACAAGATTGTAATTCCAGTCGTGGCGCAGCGGCACAAAGTGTGACTGTAAAACCGACTGGTGTGGGTTCGATCTCCACTCGAGAAGATGAAATATTTACTTAAATTTATATTTCCATTTCTTCGCTCAGGTGTGGAGGCAAACAGCGGCGTTGAGTTCTGCCACTGAACATGCGGTGCCTCCAGAATTCGGCAGAAAGTGGGGAACGGATTGTCTTAACACTAGATTCTCTCTGCCTACCCTGCTGTGTGCGGGATACAGAGTGAAGCTGAAAAAAAAAGATTGTATTTTTTTTACTGTTACGCTGTACTCTGCACATAGCAGAATAGTCAGAGGGGAAATAGTGTTAAAACACTCCGTTACCAATTTACCACCGAATTTTGGCGGCATTGCGTATTGTGTGGCGGAACTAAACGTTGCAATTGAGCGTAGAAAATGGAAATATCAATTATCTTATTCTAAATAAGTATTTTTTTTTCCTAAGTGTGGAATAACACTTTAAAAATGTTTAAAAAAAAAAAAAAATTATTTCGTTTCTTCGAAACCGAAATACATACCAACTATGTAATATATATCGGAACATAAGGAAAAGAATAAGGGTACATTAAAGAATTTATTTAATTGAGGACTTATTCTGTATACTTTCCAAAAGTGATGAATAAGCTCAAAAAATAAAATAATTGGTTCTGAAGCTCAAAAAAATGTAATAATTCACGTAATCAGGGTAAAGCTTAAGATATTTGTTTCGTCTCTCTTTATTTTATTTTTTTAACTTTTTGTCTCTTCTTCTTTCTTCTTAATTTATTTTATTTTTTTTACGCTGTGTCCCACATAAAACAGAGTAAACAGAGTAGGCAGTATTTGTTTTGTATAAAAATTTAAAAAATCTGTAACTTTAAAAAATATATATTAACATAAGTCACTCTTAAGTTATTTTCTCGAACAATGTTCATAAAGCGGACTTTTCCCAAGCATACATACTCACAGGTCCTCATACGTTTCATAATCGGAATTCGTAGCTGCTACGTAGCGATGCTATGTATCTCGTAGCGGATGATTTTTAAATACCTGCGATATTTACGTATTTGGAATTCGAAGGTAATAATATGTTTAATAATGTGAAATATTATTGAATACGGAAATCACTGAGCTTTTAATAAATGAAATTTAATAAATTCTGGTTTCAATACATTTTGTCCTATTCTTATAACAGTTCCATTCAACTATTTTTGTAATGTTCTATTTATAATCTAGCTAAGATTATTAAAAGTGTACCATATTGCTAACGTCATGCTGTATTCCGCACACAGCGTGTTGAGTGGCGGAACACAACGCCGCGCTTTGCATCGACATCAAAGCGAATAAAAAGGAAATATTAAATATTTCATTTTCTCGAGTGAGAATCGAACTCACAACAGTCACACTTTGTACTCCTACACCACTGATTAAGAAACAATATTTCTAAAATTTTTGGTCTTTCTAAATGAAGAAAATGTATGTACGTTTTCTAGAACTTACACGAGTGTAATGTTCAAAGTAAACATATTAGAAAATATATTTCAAATATATTTTTCTACGATAACGCCTGAACTACTGAGCTGATCGAAGTTAAAGACTTTAGCCACCTAAGCTGCAAAGTCTAAGCCTTTGAAAGTATAGACTAGAAACTGTTTATACTTTTTACGGTCACTTTAGTTTATATTATGAGATTTTATATTATAATATTATGTAAATGATTGATAATAAATCTGCTTCACGCTGTATCCCGCACACAGCAGGGTAGGCAGAGGGAACCTAGTGTTAAGACACTCCGTTCCCCACTTTCTGCCGAATTCTGGAGGCATTGAATGATAATAATTTTAGATTAGTATTTATATGAAAATTTATTACGATATTTGATTTGTTTGTTACTTACTTTATATAAGAAAATGGTTAAATTATAAAATTATTGAGAACACTTTTTTATTAGGGTCATAAAAGTAAATTGTAATATCCAACCGAAACAAGATTTTAAGCTAAAAACCTTCGATCAATTATACACTAGATTAAGGATTACAATCTAAAAAAGGTCCCAATACATAAGAGCACAAAAAAAATTGTGTTCTTATTCGATTTTAGTATGGGCCAACCTCAGCCAAGGTGCGGACGTGCCAAAATGCCTAAGTGTGCTTTATAAAATCAGTATTAAATAATTAAATGCAAATATTTCATCATTTGGCCAATATTTGCGACTACGAATATTGGTTGCTCTGGATTAAAGCATGTATGGAGTGGATGTTTTAATTTTGATAATTGTTTTAATTTTTTATTTTTTTTATTTATAGGTTTCCTACTGACCTATTTCTCTGTGCACAATGGAATTCCATTGTCGCAAAAGAAATTACAATTTAGAATATTAAAACTTAATATATATAGCAGTGGCAAAGGGATGTAAAAGTGAGTGGTAAGAGAGATAGGGAGAGACCTCGGTTGACCTTCGAAAACACACTATCAAAGATACTGGAGGCAGGTCACGTAAAAAGCATGAGGACCCCCCCCCCCCTCCCCCCCGATGTATAAAGAGGTTGATGACAGTGGACGAGGCGAAAGAGGTTTGTAGAGACCGTAGCGTTTGGCGCTCTGTTCTCTCTGACTAACCCGATAGGGATAAAGCGTGAAGCTAAGTTAAGTTGCAAAGAGATCCTAGGAGACTAGTGTTACGACACTTCGTTTCCTATTAAAATATTTCCGTTAGCTATTTTCCGTCAAATTCTTGAGATATTATGTGTTGAGTGTCAGAACTTAACGCCGCGCTTTTCTTAAGTTTTCTTTTCGTTATTTGTTTCTGTCATTGCCAGAGTGAAGAAGTAAAACTATGAAATCGTTGATTTCGTCCCAGTGGAAAACGAACCCA
Source organism: Heliconius erato x Heliconius himera (assembly GCA_013421005.1). Lineage (NCBI taxonomy): Eukaryota > Metazoa > Arthropoda > Insecta > Lepidoptera > Nymphalidae > Heliconius > Heliconius erato x Heliconius himera. Next base: position 24 of record JAATLQ010005499.1, on the reverse strand, counting down.
CAACCGTCGCAAGAAACAACATGT
>JAATLQ010005451.1:0-38234 GCA_013421005.1 Heliconius erato x Heliconius himera | reverse complement strand
TTACTGTTACGATTTATGAAGGTAATCTCTACTAACAATTCAATTTTGTTTACTTAAAATAAATAAATCAGCTTCACGCTGTATCCCGCACATAGCAGGGTAGGCAGAGGGAACCTAGTGTTAAGACACTCCGTTCCCCACTTTCTGCCGAATTCTGGAGGCATTGCTTGTTGAGTGGCAGAACTCAACGCCGCGCTTAACCTCGCCACCAGAACGAAGAAATGGAAATATAAATTTAACTTAATATTTCATCTCCTCGAGTGGGGATCGAACCCACAACCAGTTGGTTTTACAGTCACACTTCTTGCCGCTGCGCCACGACTGGCCTTGTTTACTTTATTGTATAAAATATTGTATAATAGTGCTTCAAAAATATATATTTTTATCAACATTCATATAATCAAGACGTCATCGTAGTCGCCAGCGCGATTTCTATATAACATTCGCTGGCAAGCTAATGCCTTGAGTTCATTCAAATGACGATAACTTTTTTTTTAATGAACCGATTTTGATGAACCAAACTTTAGAACCTAAATTGAGTTAAAACAAAGCAATTGGTGAAATTTTCAAGTAAATCGGTTCAGTAGTTTCAGAGAAAAATGCGGACAACCATATGTCGACAGACAGACAGACAGACAGACAGACAGACAGACAAGAAATTCTAAAAAAATCTTTTTGCTTTCTATTAGTCTTTTTAAGTGTCCCTCTATCCATTTCAGTCAAAATTACTAAATGTACAGACAAAATATTTTTACTGTCTTATTATATATAGAGATTACTAGGATACTTAACAAAATTTTTTATCACCTCAACGGTCCAAGAAATGTGGATTTAAATCCAATTTTATTTAATATTTGATTATATATTATATATTTTTTAAGTTTCACGTTATATATCGCATATAACAAAGGCAAAAGGAATCTACTTTTAAGACAAAATGACTTGTTGAGTGGCCGAACTACGGTCGCGCTTTGATTTTTTTACCAGAGCAAAGATATAAAAATATTAAATAATTAATTCCACCTAACAAGATTCGAACTCACAACCGTCACGTTTACAGGCACACGCTGGCACCACTGCGCCAAGACGACCTCAAACTTTATATGATATATTAAAATGTATAATAATATAATAAATCAGCAACCCTACCCGCACATGTGTTGAGTGAGGGCGTTTCAGAGTTATTAATTACAGACAGACTGACATCCGACTAAAGCGATTCTCAGCGTGTATTTCAACGTCTTAATTGGTAACAAATGTGGTGATAGGCCCGATTTTATGAAGAAACGCCACTTTCGATGGTTTGTTGTGACATTTGAAGATATTTTAGAAAAAAAAAAAATAACTTCAAAAGTGAATATATGTAGGCATATATTAATAAAAACACTAAAATATAATATTTTATTTATTCTAAAGTATATATGTGTAATCATAAAATGATTGATATTTATTATGTGTTTACAATTTAATATTTAAAATCATTTTTGGAGCAAGTCCCAATCTAGTACTTACACAATATACTATGTAAAGAGATTTTCATATATAAATTTTCAAATAGTTGTTAAAATAAAGAAAGAATTCCTTTAAAATAAAACAAAAATTAAAACAACACGGTGTTCTTAAAGTACTCAAAATGATATATTTATACAGTCTGAACTCCCGACCATTAACATAGTAATTAAATATTAACCCTAACCACTTAACCTACATGACTAAAACCAAACAAAAATCCATATTTAACTTAACAAAAATACTCATAAGCAAACAGCAACTCGGCAGCCATTTTATAAATTGACCTACACGCCCCTAACAGTAGGTTTGGTCAATTGCAAATATTGACAGTAGGTACTCAAAAGTCGGGATTGACCAGAAATATGAACCCACTCTTAATTACAAAGGGTGCCGCGCCTCGAAACACCGAGAACATTAATAGGAACAAACAAACAGACGTTTAGGGTCGTCCTCCATGGATTGTGTGCAGATATATGAAATATTTATTTTGGTGCGTTTAATTTACTGTGGTTAAAATATTTTTTATATATTTTTTGCTTTTTATCAGTCTTTTGAACTTTTTTTAATGTAATTGGTTAGCTTTTCAATGAATCTAAATTAATATAGATATATTTTTTTACATAAATAACTTTTATCAGTCATGTTTCACAAATTTAGTTCAATTTCGAATCAGCCGTTAAACAAGTGGCTTTAAGCAACGGTTCTGGATTCGATAACCATTTGGGGAAAGAAATAATTATAAATTCTTCGTTCTGGAATCATAACAAAACACGGTGTTGAGCTCCGCTTTATACTACTATTCCTTAGCCTTCTATTTGTGGGACACAGTGTAAAAAAATTGCAATGGATTATATATGAATATTTAGGTAGTACTACTTAAATATTTATTTTTACGTTTCTAATAAATAGTTTGTAAATATAAGTTGACACATTTGCCTCTTCCTATAAAATTCCAAATATATTATTTCTGAACTACCAAGAAATGTAAAGAATTTAAATATAATCTTCTCTTAATTGGGATTACACTCAGCACTTCAGCGTTTAAAGCCAGACGCTATTTTCCACTGCACCACGACATTCTCTATATAATAAAATATCGAGGATTCAAACCTGAATCTCTTGTAAAAGACAAAATACAACTAAAATCATACTCACACTAGAAGCAAAGCATTACTAAAACCAACAAATAAGGTGGCGACCGTACATTCGTCAAAGAAACGCCGCTTCCCCGGATAATGCTTCGAACGGTCAATATTGACTGTATCGTTAGTCGTCTTTACGTAAAACCGATGTTTTTATATATGAGTAGAGTGCACCTCGGAAGCCATTTTAGGTGTTATATAAATAAATATCTAATTTTAATATAGTATTGTATACTTTATTTTGTAATGTGTAGAGTTAATAGATAGATTTGTGGCCTGACCTTTGTTTTTGACCTTTGGTCTCGAGGTTTGATTGTTAATGTGACAAGTGTGTGTTCGATTCCAGCTTGGAGGAATAAATTATTTTCATTTCACCGCTCTCTTGCTCTCCGAAATGTCAAAAGATAGAGACGGAGTGTCTGACACTAGGTTCACGCACTATGTATAATCCAGTTTTTTTATTATCTTCAATAGTCTTCAGTCGTCTTTTTCTTTATCACCTTCTTAGCCAGCGTTATTTTACGAAAGCGAGAAAAGGAAAATGTTAAGTATTTCATTTCCTCGAGTGGGAATCGAACTTACAACCTACCTCGTTTACAGTCGCACTGATTATTGACCACACAATTTAGATAATTAATATTTTCATAGTTTAACACATCTCACATGTTAAGACTCAACCAACCAACCTTCACCTACCGATTTTTATTTTCTAGATATCTTTAAACAGAATTAAAGGTTTTGCAAACCTAACTAACTACTCATACCAAGGAAAAACCTACGTTACTAAAAGAAAGAATCGAACCCGCAACCACTACGAATACTATCAATCCTATAGAGTGATCTTTTTTTTAATTATCCCATTATACTTGGACGATATCAAAGCAGTAAATAACGATCTAATTATACTAACTTTATGCTATTTAAAGTAAAACAATAAATCTTGATATTTGTTTCTATAAAAGCTTAAAACCAAATCTGTCCCGCCATTCAGAAGAAGTTGTTACGTGAATTATATTTTGGAGCTTTTTTCTAAATTAGGTATAATAAAGAAGGGGTACTAAAGTAAAAAATTACGGTGTAAGGTTACAATAAAAGAAAAAGAAATAGTAATAAAAGAAAAAGAAATAGTAGTAATCTCGTTTTTTTTAACTGATTGTTCAGTTTTGATTCGTTTAATTCTTGAGTGGTGTTCAATAAATTTTGATATTTATATAGCTATCTATAGTATTAAATATTCTTCCAATCCCAGAGTGAAGAAATAAGAAAATTTCTCTCTTATTTCCAATTGAAAGAGAAATAAATTTTGAGAAACAAAGTTAGTGAAATATATATAATTAAAGCCAGTAGGTCATGCTAGTTTAAATATTACTAAGAAATGTCGTATCGTACATATATAAGGAAAATAATTACTCAAATTTACATCTTAATTTAGAATTCCTAAGTATGTAGTTACACAAGTCCGTGGTGGCGCAGTGGGACATCGTCTGAATTTATGCTGATATGGGCTCAATTCTCACCCATCGTTCACAAAGCGAAAAAATAAAACTACTTTTTAGTTGTATTTTCTCGCTTTGTTAGAGAAATTTCAAAATTGAATTCTGCTATTAAACGCACAATATCTCGACAATATTGCAAAAAAAAAACAGAGTATCTTAACACTAGTTTCCTCTTGTCTATGTATGCTTCTATGCAGGAAAGATGCGTGAAGCTATAAAAAAAAGTAACAATTACAAAACTATTTTTTTTTTCAACATTTTTCTAAAGTGTTATTCCACACTTAGGAAAGAAAAATACTTATTTAGAAAACGCTCTGACCGCTAAGCTTAGTGGTCAAAACGCCTGGTCGGTTTCCAGGAGACGCGGGTTCGAGTCTCGCTACGTTCAAATTTTATATACGTTTTCTAAATAAGTTATTACTAAACTATTTTAAATGCTACCAATATTACCTTAATATCCTTATTGAACTCCCACTCAGAAGCATCAGATCAAAATCACGTACTTACCTGTAAAGAACAAAAGTATCAGTGTCAAAATTCTAAAACATATTAAATATTGGATCACTTAATGTTAAATTTATCTTATATTCTTATACTTCTATGTAGCTTATCGGTAAAACAAGATTCGTAGCAACAAACTTAATTGAAAATGGGTTCTGTAGGATTTTTAATTTTGATTTTTATGTTAAATCATGTGAAATAAATATAATAAATATTAATGTTAGAAAATATTATTGAATAAATTTAAAAAAACTTTAAGTTTGTTTTTTTTATATATTTTAAGACTTTTAATTTTTCAGTATTAGTAAAAACTAGACATAAAATTATTATAAATATAAATATTTTTCAAAAAATATTTGAATGTACAATCATTGTGTTATATAAACCATATTCCAAACTTACTACAATTAAAAATATTTATAAATAACAGTTCTAGAGCTTAAACCAATGTAACAAACAAACATACATTATAAATTACAAAATTGCATAGGTCGTACGGAACTCTAAAAATTGACAGCGCATTAGTATCACAGAGACATTACGTAAATGGATATGGATGGATCAAAGAAACGCGGTACTCTAAGCTAAAAGATAATAGAGTGTTGTAGAGACGCCTATATTGTATATATAGATTATAACTTTATTTATTGCCCAAAAAACGTTTGATAATCCATGTCTTAATTAACCAGGCGTAGGGAACTTTTTGGTACGAATGGAGGAAGATTTTTGTTAAGTAAATTTATACTCTAAATCTTAGTAAATACAGTATATATTTGTGTGGAATATGTTTCGAAGCTAGGCGTACGGCTATTAACTGCTTTGATTCTAAATGTAATTTTCTTTTAAAATGCTTATATGGTTTTGTATTTTAAAATATGAATCACATATTTAATGGTAATGAGGCCGGTCGTGGCGCAGGGGCACAGAGTGTGACTGTAAACTCGACTGGTTGTGGGTTTGATCCCCACTCGAGGAAATGAAATATTTATTTAAATTTATATTTCCATTTCTTCGCTCTGGTGTCAAGGCAAAGCGCGACGTTGAGTTCCAGTTAGCCACTCAGCAACTCCAAAATTCGGCGGAAAGTGGGAAACGGAGTTTCTTGAAATTTTTCCCTCTGCCTTTCCTGCTGTGTGCGGGATACAGCGTGCAGATGATTTTATTTTATTTTTGACATTTAATGGAATACTACAATAGTGGATGTGAGGCACAATGGAACAATATCTGACGATTGTAGGTGCTGTTGTCACCCGGGGGGATGAATTTACAATTCAATTTTTTCCTGTGAATGTGTTATGACACTACTTTATCTCTGTCTACCTTGAAGCCCGGTTTCTGCAGCGAGTAAAGCGGACCCATTAAGGTCTACGTTGAACTGCATACTTGTATTTCCACCAATAAAAGGACCAAATGAGCAGAAAGACTTAAACTGGAGTCGCAGATTGCAGTAAATACTAAACACAAAACCTTTTCCTGGTGGTTCTCTTTTGCGGTGGAATCCAGGTTTGATATAGACAAATATATAAAAAACCTGATCTATTCTATTTCACCTCCCTCATTATGACCAATGGTCATACAGCGGAAAGTAAAATAAAATGACACTACGCCTTTTCAACGAAATGTACTTACTTGTAAACGAGAAGAGGAATGCGTGAGTATAAATAAATAAAAAAAATGTTATTTATTACAATCATAAAATGAATAATAAACAATGTTAATGCTGTATGCACAGCGTTCAGCACGTAATATCTCTGTTTTTACGAGTACCGCGGTGAAAAGGTAAATTTCAATTGTGATATTTAATTTTATCTTTTTAAATAATTTGTTTATCGTAAATATGAAATTTTCAAAATGATATAATAGAAAAAATTATGAAAATAAATAACAGAAATCTTATATGAAATATAACATAGACTTTTAAAGTTTTTTGTCGTTATTTATAATATTTTAGCTTCATCCTGTATCATGTACATATCAGGGTAGGCAAAGGGAACTTTGGAAGTATAGTGTTAGGAAATTTGGTTCCCATTCAGACAATTCTGTTGGCCACGTTCCGCCAAATTCTGAAACAATGTCTGGAGTGACTATATTCTCCCACAACATAATAAAAAAATAACAAAAACAAATCCATACAATACCACAGAAACGAAGCATTAAGACAAGAATTTTTATTTGTATCAACTCGAATCAATCACTGTAATCCAGTAAGGTATAAACAAACTGAGTAATGCCAATAAAGCCGACGTTTACGACCTGCCACCTTCTTTATAACGCCGAAACAAAGCTGAAGAATTGTTCACAAATCCAACCTCAATGTATAGATTGCTTTATTTATGTATTTGTTACGGGTAGTTCACAAAAAAAAACAGATTTAGAAGTGTGGGTATCACTGAAATTTATTTTTGTATGTAAATTATCAAAATATTTGGAAAGAAAGCCGCAGAATTTACATAGTGTATAACTGTAAACGAAATGATTAAATTAAATTAAATCAGCTTCACGCTGTATCCCGCACACAGCAGAGTAGGCAGAGGGAACCTAGTGTTAAGACACTCTTTCCGCCGAGTTCTGGAGGCGTCGTGTGCTGAAACGAAATGATTACGTTTTAATTATTTTCTTTTCCCTGCTCTGATAAATGTACCAAGGCGTTGGAGTTCTGCTACTCAATACGCATTTTCTCGAAAAATGGGCGGTCCTTAAGTGTCTTGACACAAGCCTTCCTCTGACTAGCCTGTTATATATGAACCTGTAGCGCGAACCTTAGAGAATAGGAAAAGAGCACAACATTTCTAAAAATCTATATATTTATATTTTAGGTATTATCTATAGCAGGTAATATAGTATTACAATATTGTCATATAAGCCAATAATACAATGCGGCACACAAATCTTCTATGTCTCCCGGGTAACATTCCCAGGAATAATGATCAATTAAACCGCAACATGTGTAGCTACCTATACCAAAGTCGTGTATGTAAAATTATCTATGATTTTTATACCTCATGACGTAGTAGAGCTGGTGCTGACTGTGCACACATTATATTGTGATAATTAATTAAAGCTCACAAAATCACTTTGTATCCCACACACAGCGGGGTAAGCAGGGGGAACCTTGTGTTAAGACACTCCGTTCGCCACTTTCCGCCGAGTTGTGGAGGTGGAGTTGTGTTGACTGGCGGAACTTAAAGCCGCGCTTTGCCCCGACACCAGAGCGAAGAAAAGAAAATATAAATGTAAATAAATATTTCACTTCCTCTAGTGCAGACCGAACCCACAACCAGTCGATTTTACAGTCACATTTTGTGCCCCTGCGCCACTACTGGCCTCGATTTTTTTATTTTAATTAATTAGAGGCCACCCGCGACTTCGTTTGTATTAACTATAAAACTTAAATCCTGATGTTTCCATTCCTCTTAGAATTTCGAAAAATTCTCTCTCAGAGCTCAAATTTCAACATTCTACACTGCGTAATTCCGGTCAGACAAAATGCACGCAATGCCAGAAAAAATAGAGATTTCTATATTAGCTTAACGAATAAGCGTAAAAATCGCCTCAAAACTGCAATGAATAAAATTCATACAGAAAATAAAATAAGTAAAAATTTTAAATCGAACAATATGCCTCTAGAGACAAATGAGAAGTTCAAGCATATTGAAGTACTGAATATGAATAGATTTAGATCGTTCCATAGTATATAATAAGATATTTCCCAAAGGCGTTACCATAATGCTTATAAATCGATGTATGGATTTAAACCTACTATGGATATTATAATCTACGTATAATATGCTGTTATAAATTCAGAAGATAAATTAAATATTTAGAATAGTTTTCAACAAATTGCCTACGGTAAATTATTAATTTTATTTTCCTTCTCTAAATAAATTATATATACGACATGTTGTATATTTTCCGTTCGTTATAAAATACCTGCGAGTTGAATGGTGAAATTCAATGCAGTTCTTCCGTAACCAGATAAAGAATGAGGAATGAGAGGATTAAAAGATAAATATTTCATAGTTTATAAATCGAATCCACAACCAAAGCGTACAATGGCATTATAATTTAATATCTCATCATTTTAACACAATTGTGACGTAGAAGAACATTATACTGTAAATAAAAATAACCTTTGAACCAAACAAAAATCCAATTAAAGATGAGAAAGGGAAACAACAAACTTTACTCCAAACTTTCAAACACAAAACAGAAAAACTCGTCTCAACAACATCAACAAATCAAAGTCTTTTTAAAGAAGTAACTAATTATAACATTATATTCTTACAAGTATATACAGTATATTAGAAAACTAAAGAACCTCCATTTCATGCTTGTTAAATGTATTTAAATGAATACCCAACATGTATAACGTTGAAACTCTTGACCCTACGATTTGACGTTCGGTTCATACTTTAACTAAGAAAGTTCAAAGCTGGAACCATTTTGAACCTTAAAATTGTTCACGTTACGATCCACATTGTCTTGAGATGAACATTTTAAATATTCTGCTTTCAAATGTCAAGAATCATCATAATGTGAAATCTGAATCCGTGCCTTACCGCTATTTGTGTGTTTTGGCTTAATATTTTGGTTATTACATTCTACGCTCACTTATTGTTTTAGTGCATCTGTCTTCCCCTGCTTTGTAAAATGGGAAAGTACTTTATTGTGTTTATAAGAATGGAATTCAATGCTTTATAATTGAGTTGTTCAGATTTTGTGTTCATAGTCACCAATTAATAATTTATTCTTGGCGCGACTGGTAAAATAAGTTAGTTATGTATATACGTACATATACATGCTAATAAGAAAAATTATGTAGCTTTATATATTTTATTTAAATTAATAAATTCATTTATTTAGGAAAAAAATCCTTGTTATGCCCAAATTTGGACTTTCGATAAGTTTTATATTACCATTTTTTACTAATTAGCCACGATACTAAATCCTTAAATAATAAAGCTACAGACCAAAAACACTTCTAAAACCTCTAAAACTCCAATCAAAAACAAAAATATAAAGAACATTGGGAAAAGTTAAAAAACTGTAGGTACAGGAGTGTAGATAAAAACGTCACATTGACATCTCGATCACGACGTCGCGTCGCGTCGATGCTCGGAATCCGTACTGTCATGGAGACGAGCCCTTGGAGTGACAAGGTCGTAGCTTTAAGATTAATGTTTCATTTGCCTGACGTTTGAGGGGTCGCGGGTTCGTTCAGATTGAGGTAAAAGTCATGAATTCTGTTTTAGTTTTCTTTTTCTTTTCGAAATTTATGTTACGTGTTGTTTAGTGAGTGATAGTATCTTGCTACAGTCGGTAAGTTCAATGAAATCAAAATTAAGTTTTTATTTAGTAAATATTTATTTAATAGTGTAGTTATCAACAAGAATAATAAAATAGTGTGTAAGGAAGGGAGAATAGTGTGTAAGGTAATTATCGTTATTCCGTTCTGCCTATTTTCAAAATACGACAACTTTTCTTGGAGCGGAAATCAAACCCACAACCATATTAACAGTCACACGCTTGTGTCCCTGTGCCACAACTAGCCTAAGACGTTCTTAATTATGTCAATATAGCGACATATGTATTAAAAAGCGATTTTCCTCTTCAATACAAAACAATTTTTCTTTGAAGACAAAAATAATTCACGTCAAACAGTGACGAAATAGCTTTAGTAACTCCATTGTCTTGCACATCACACTTTTCTGATATTAGATTTTATTTACTCTTTTCTATATCTGTATATTTTGTGTGTTTTTCTTTGATATTATGTCACTGTATTGTTCAGAGTTTCGCGGTTTTTCACTATGTTATACGTATGTCCGTCTGTCAATACTATTTATCTCGAGATTGTGTGGATGTATCAAGCTGAACTTATTATTAGAAATTCAGGTCTACGATTTCTTGAAACACGTGAAAATTCAAGCTCCTATGTCAATGTCAATCGACAAGGACAATTATAATAGAAGTAAAGAGAAAATCGGAAAAGTGGAAGTTTATAGATAGAAAAAAAAAACCATTACAAATTAAGATTGTGTAGTTCATTGCATAGAAAATAAGTGCATACACCCGTTGAACCTACTTCCCGTTGGCCGAGAATCCTGAAATTTGTACGGAACCCTCGGTGGGGATTCACACTAGATCGTTTTTTTTATCTTCACACCGTATCACGTAAATAACAGGGAAGGTTGAGGAAACCTAGTTTACACTCCGTTCTCCACGTCAAAAAGGATAGAATTTTCGTTTATTTTGTTTGTTATTCATCTATTCTAGTTATACGCATTTACAATTAAAAATATATACTCGCACACAAAACATTTCATACACAGATATACAAAAAACAAAACTTTAGAACTCCCAACAATGTGAATTTCCAAGAGCTCTACAGATATTTGCCGTGAACAAAACAAACTGGTATTAAAGACGACCATTATTACAAAAGAAAGCATTTTGATTGCGACACGAGCTTTCTGAAACTCCATTAGAAAAATTGAGGCCGGTCGTGGCGCACGAGGTGTGATTGCAAAACCGACTGGTTGTGGGTTCGATTCCCACTCGAGGAGATGAAATATTTACTTAAATTTATATTTCCATTTCTTCGCTCTGGTGTCAAGGTTGAGTTCTGCCACTCAACACGCAATGCCTCCAGAATTCGGCAGAAAGTGGGGAACAGAGTGTCTTAACACTAGGTTCCCTCTGCCTACCCTGCTGTGTGCGGGATACAGCGTGAAGCTAATTTCATTTAATTTATTTTTCATTAGAAAAATTGTTCAACTTTTGAGACAGAATGTTAAGATGGGAACAAAATGAAGAATTCCGGAGAACCAAGAGAATTAAGAAATTAACTCGAAATCGGTATAACAACGGGAGATCACTTAATCACTGGCTCGACCAAAACCGGTATTTTTTCGAGGTCAAGCGCTGTAATTACTAGTATTATGTTTGATTGTTTTTGGAAACTGCTAACTTTATTTTGATACTCTTGTTTATTTTCTTGCAAAAAAGGAGTCGTAAAGTATATTAAAATTGATGTTATAAGCTTGTATCAAATTGGTGGTAAAAATTAAATAATATGATTTTTTCAACGTATGAATAATTCAATAAAATTTCTTAATTAAAGCATAAGCAGTAATTGATAGTTATTATTGTCACTCGCTTTTCTAATAAACAGTTTAGAATTTATTATTTTAATCATTTTTTTACAGATATAGATTTATAATGTTAATTAAAGAGAACGTCATGGAGTCACGTCACGGAGTAGGACGGTCTGTCTGTCTGTCTGTAAAATAATTGTTCCGCATCTGTTCTAATAAGTAAAACAATAATATTTTTTCTCTCCACGCTTTATCACGCACCTAACAGGTTAACGCAAGGTTAAGGTAGCATTAAGACTTTTCGTTCTCATTAAGACACTTCCGTACCCCACTAGCCGCCGAATCCGGAGGCATTGCATGTTGAATGGCGGAGCTCAGCTAAGCGTTTTGCCATGTTCCTACAGCGAGTGGAAATCGAATCCACAACGTGACGGATATGGGTTTGATTCCCACTCAGGGTAATACATTATTTTTATTACCTCGCTCTAGTAACAAGTCAAATCGCGGCGTTGAGTTGCACCATTCAACGCGTATTATCTGTCATTTGACTGAAAATGAAGAACAGATTATTTTAACACTATGTTTGCCTTAACATACCACTCTACTACATGCGTGATAGAACGTAAAGCTGTAAAAAAAACAAAAATAATATTACAAATCTCTAAAGTACCTACTAGTTCTAGTACAAGAAATACTCATCCAAACTTGCATCAAAATCCGTTCACTTAAAATGCAATCTTCAAACACTTTACCTTTACGTATAATTTACGATAAGATTCTGTTTTATGAAAACCAAGCGGTTGCTCTCTAAGGGATATTAGGACGCCACGCGGTTGGTCCAGGGATCACGAACGCGTTTTTGTAGCGTGGTATAAGTGAAAAGCGGATGGTGAATATTATTTTTATTTATTTGGGTTGAGTTACTTAAATATATAAAATACATGTTAGATACATGTTAGCAAAAAGTTCATGAAAGTGTCATATCCTCAATTTTTTTTTATAGTTATTTTTTTTTATATTCACAGACATTGCCATTACTGAGTGGTGTTTTTCCTTGCCTTGTGTTGGTTACTTTACATACATATTTCTATTAACAAATTTCGAAAGTTACAGTTACTTTAATATGACATTCATAAATTTAAAATCAGTTTAAAAACTATATACCAATGTATAAAATAATGATAAAAAAAATCTAGTCTCTTTCGCTTATCCCATGGACTGTGTCACTGACTGAGACGAATTATTATTTTTATAGTACCCGGTGCTCAGATAGATTGCCCGTGATTTAAGGCTTTCAAGGTTTTAGCTTTTTGAAGAGATACGATCAAGCTAATATAAAGCAACCTGTGCTTTTCCTAACATAGAATATTATTTATATTAATATTTTCTGTTATATATTGTAATTTATGATGGTAACATATTTTTTTTATAAAAATATTATAAATAATTTATGTTCTATTAATTTATTTTTATATACATATATAATCATTTTACGTAGATTTAAAAAAATCGGTTGAAAATTCACGAGTGAGGATAGAAGCCACAACTGTCGCCCCATACACAGTCCCATTGCGTCACGACGATCTCGAAATCAAAATTTAACAGCTTCACGCTGTATTCCCGCACACAGCAGGGTAGGCAGAGGGAACTTAGTGTAAGACACTCCGTTCCCCGCTTTCTGCCGAATTCTGGAGACATTGCGTGTTGAGTGGCGGAACTCAACTCCGTGCTTTACCTTGTAACAGTATGTACCTTGGGTATAAGTTAAAAATAAATAAATAAATAAAATAAAATATGCATGGCAATATACATAAATAATATAGTTAAATATGAATAATACAAACTATATATTTTTAATATCATATTAATCGAGACGCGTTCGTGTATTGTCGTCCCGAGTGTCGCGACCGTCAATCCGTCTAAATAGGTGGTGGTGATGCTCGGAAGGCAGCGGTCGAGTCGAACTTCTGAATCTCTAAAAGATTTTGGGTTCTTCACGATCACAACTATAAACAGTTCTAACCACTAGACACATCACGAGCCAAGGCATTATTTATTAAATAATATTATATTAAAAGGTGTTTGGGATATCAGTTACAACCTCGACACCAGAGCGAAGAAATGAAAATAAAAATGTTAATAAAATAAAAATTTAACAATAATAAACCATGGTACAAAATGTCTGTTATAGTTATATATAAGTTTTACTTTCCCTTGAGAGCATTCGATATGGCGAATATATAGCCTTTGTATTCCTATCACATATCATATCTGTTGGATATTGTAATGTTATCATATCATAGTTTATGTGCTTTCCAGTATTTTACTTATAGATTTGAATGTTGGGTGAAATGTATTTCCCAGATGGCGTTGAATTGCGCCACTTAACATACAATGTCTCGAAAGTACTAGGTTCCCTGTGAGCGTAGAAAGCGTTAGTTATAAAAAACAATTACATTACCAGTAGAGAAGGGCCCTATTTCTATTTTATACGTTTAATAGATTTTTTTTATTATAGTTTTTTGATTTCATGCTGTATCCACCATTACTATTTTTTCTCAACCTATATATTTTTAAATACTTGCCTATTTATAAGCCTAAAATAATAGCCTAAGCTATTATTAGCTATATATTTTCCTCTTTTTTGGATATCATAAATGTTTTTTGCTTACGAGGATGGATATTAGTCCATTTTCGTTTCATTTTGGATTCAAATTTCACAGTAATTTAGCTTACTGATCATCACCTGTCAATAACACATAAGTTACAATTTACGTGAATATTTTGCCAAATTTATTACCTGGTGAAGCCGCAATTAAGTCGCTAGTGGTCTATACAGCAATGTCCCCACACATTTTTAACTCCAATCTCACCCAAACATACCCAAAAACAACCATGTTAAACTCTATTATTCTCTACCACAGGCGTCAAAACACAATCCATACAAAAAAAAAATTAAAACCCCATACAACCATCGATCAAACGTTATCAGTTGCCATGTGTCAGTGTGTTCTAATCCATTACAAGTTTCCAGTTAATAAAATCCACACGTCCAATGTTATTTACAAATTGATAAGTAATTGATAAATCAAGCCCGAGCTACTGACGTGGACTGATAAAATATTTTATATATCCCTCTCATACTCTACAGTAGCTATGGAGGTAGAGCAAGAAAAATGTATGTATAGTAAATATATGAATATAAAAGTGTATGGTGATGTCAGTTTGTTGATAATTTCATTGTTGGATGCTTGGTAGAGCTTTTTTTTGGTATGGATAGTAAAATGTATAGAAAAAATAAGATATCATAGTCCGTCTTCCTGTTGTCAGATGGCTCTATATTTTTTGGGTATCGATAAAAATAAGGACTTTTTATATTATATTTGACTAACTTTTATCTGAGGCTTCGCATGCGAGGTCAAATGGAATTAGCTATTAGTAGTGTATGACACAATCTTGATATATTTAAATACTGGAGATAGCTCTTACTACAGACACAGAGTCTTGCATTAAAACAACAACGTAAACATAAAACAACGTTAATATTATGCAATATAGTCTATGACTTATAGCCTTCCTCCAACAGTATTTCAAAATTCGAAATTAGAGCACACAACTCTTATTATCACGTTCAATAATTTAAAATTTATATTTATTTGATAGTTAACCTACTCACAATATAAATACATTTCTTTAATTAAGGTGGTCTTAATCTTTTGGCTGAGAGTGTATGCGCAAAATTAAACAAAAAGATATTGCAAGGCTGAAGAATTGTGTGCTCTAATTTCATGAAATACTGGTTCGAATTGTTTCTTCTTTAGCCTTATAATATATATTTTTTAAATTCATACTTTCTACCAAAATACATCTCATCCCATACCTCACACATAAATCTGCACATATCAGACAAAACACAGAGTTGAGTTCCAACTCTCAAAACAAAATGTCTTTGAATATACCTTCAATGCTTTATTTTTTAATGAAATATTATAGTAACCAGTTCCTTAGCCATTCGCTTAGATATTATAGTAAAGTTGTATTAAAAAGCAATTTATGTTCTACAACTCTATCAGATAACAAGCTGTAAATTGGTAATTATAATTTACTATATCAATATAGATCAGGTTTCTTATAGGTATATTAGTAAGTGTAAAACTTCATATTTCTAGTTTTATGCATACACTCTCGGCCAAAAGTTTAAAACCACCTTAATTAAATAAATTTGTGTATAATGTAAGTAGGTTAACTATCAAATAAAACATAAATTTATAATTATTGGAAATGTTAATAATGGAAACCATGATAATCACAAATATTTTCAACAATCTCTCAAAACTTGGAGGAAAGTGGAAAAAGGTATGTCTTAGCTCAACGAATATGAAATAATATATGAAAATTATTAATATTTTAAAATATATTTTTTAAATGTATTCTAAACAACAAATTCCTTACAATAAATTATCTCTGCTATTTATGCAGGATATATCCTGCTCACATGGACAGGGCAGGTAGAACAGAGAGTTGAGTGACGGAACTCAACGCCAGAATTTAATTTAAGCACGCTATTCTTATCAACATATATAAAATATAAATATATGTAAAATAACAACACTTATCTAAAATCTCAATGAGAAAATTTAAAGCCACCACAATAATTAGCTGTAAACTAAACACGAGATAGATGTCGAAAATAAGTTTTAACAAATCTCGACTTAATTCCAAAGAAATAAAGTTTTATGTGCCTTTTATTAAAATTATTATATATTAAGAAATATATTTCCTATCTACTATTAAGTGCTAAAGACCTAATCTGTGTCTGAACACGCAATTTAGAAATACTTGTTCCGTTTGTTAATGTTTAAGTTATTTTAATGGCGTTTCGATATTGAGAATCGTATAAAGTTCTATCGATTATGTTATCTTCCATAGTTTTGCTTAAAGTGGAAATTTTGTGGCACGTTTCTATGTCCTGCACTTTATAAATAGAATATTTCATTGTAAATACAATGTTTGTAGGTTTGAATCCAATTTCAGAGATCCAAACGGACGATGAGTTAGCAACGAAATACTAATAATATAGCTTGTTTTTGAATTAGTGGTACAGCATCTGATTGTAAGCGCGTTGCCTATGGGTTCAATTCTTACTCGGGGTTTTTAGTTAATTATTTAAATTTCCTCGGTCTTGTAACAAAATAAAACGAGTTCCACCACTCCACAAGTAATGTTTCGAAAAGCAAAGGGAAGTACCTTAACACTAGGTTCTTTTATTTAGATTGCTGAGTCACTTTGCTTAACGTCGATGATAAGATAAATTAAAATGAATTTTAAATTAAATTAGCTTCACGCTGTATCCCGCCCACAACAGAGTAGACAGAGGGAACCTAGTGTTAAGATTCTTCGTTCTCCACTTTCCGTCAAATTCTCGAGGCATTATGTGTTAAGTGGTGGAGCTCATCACCGCGCTTTTGCCTCACCACCAAAGCGAAGAAATGAAAAAAAATATATATATTTCATTAACATAAAAAACGTTAATATTTAAATTTTCACATTCAAAATCGATTATTAAGCCTAAGAAAATCACATTCACCGTTCGGAATTATCGATATCATTACATTACTATTCTATAGCCGTCTTATAAATCTTTAATAACAAATTAAGTTGTCACCGACTCGAATCGAGCAATACATTGTCTGAGGCTTAATTGTAACTCTTGTTACAAAATACATTATATTGGTTAACGCCTATTCTGTATTTACTTAGGTATATTTTAGAATATAAATCAAGAGAATCAGCTTCACGCTCTATCCCGCACACAGCAGGGTAGACAGAGGGAACCTAGTGTTGAGACACTCCGTTCCCCACTTTCTGCCGAATTCTGGAGGAATTGCGTGTTGAGTGGCAGAACTCAACGCCACGCTTAACCTCGACACCAGAGCGAAGAAATGGAAATATACATTTAAGTATATATTTCATCTCCTTCAGTGGGTATCGAACCCATAACCAGTCGGTTTTGCAGTCACATCATGCCGCTGCGCCACGACTGGCTTCAAATTGTAACTTTTGTTACAAAATATATTATTATATTGGTTAACGCCTATTCTGTATTTACCTAGGTATGTTTTAGAATATAAATTAAGAGAAGTCATTATAAATGCGATAGTTGTGTTTTCAATATTCATTATGTTTTAGCTTCACGTTGTATTCCGTATATAGAGTAGGTATAGGGAACCTGGATATGTAGTGTTAAGACTCTCCATCTAAATTAAAAATACTTCTGTTATCCACTTTCCACAATCTGGAGGCATTGGGTCTCAATGAGTAGCGAAACTCAACGCGCTTTGCCTCATTACCAGAGCAAGGAAATGAAGATATTAAATACTATAACATTTTCTCGAATTAATGATTGTACTCTCTCACTCTCTCATCACTTATACTTAAAGTATCTTTAATTTCAGTGTGATTAAACAAAGCGCGGCGTTTAGCTCTACCATTAACTTCACAATGTCTCTAAGTTAAAATGCAGAATGGAGTCTTAATACTTCTATCTTTCTACCTACTCTCCTATACCTATAATTAAGGTAATATATGAACAAAATGATATATATTACCGGCATGCAGTTGGAGATAGAGCTGTTTTAAACTGCATTTGAAAAATATTTCAACTAGAGTTTACTTTATCTTATTTATTCTTAAGGATATCATTTCTTATCTTTATTTATTTTAATAACTATACTGCACTTTCTAGTTAAGAAAATATATTTAAAATAGAGACAAGCCGTTTTACAGAGTCATAAGCGTGTAGCTGTTAACGTGATGGTTGTGTGTTCTATTCCCGCACGGAGAAGTCAATTGTTTAGTATTTTCATTTACTGGCTCTGCGCGACGTTAAGTTTTGCTCTTTGCGAGATTTCGGCAGAAAGTGGAGAACGGAGTGTCTTAACACAAGGCTTCCTCCCTTTTTATGCTTTGTTGTCCCTGTTCTATGCGAAATTGACTTGAAACTAAAAATAAAATAAAGGAGGGCATCGCGTATGTTTCGGAAAATGGAGAACGGAGTGACTTAATATTATGTTTCCTCTGCCTACCCCGCTATGCTCAATACAGCGTGAATCTATAAAAAAAACTAAAATTTTCTGTTTTATTCTTGTTGTATAAACGTAATAAAGCGCACCGATGAATTCTGCCACACACAATGTCTTAAAATGTAGGTCAAAAGTAAAGAATAGAATGTCTTGACATCAAGCTTTCTGTTTTCCGTAAAAAAAATTATTAATAAAAAAAATAATATTATATTATATAAGAAATACTAATAGGTAATAGGTTAAATTTAAAACTTAATCTCTAAATTAAGTCATAACACTTAAATATAAACTGTAATTACAAATTAAATACAATATTAACTGTATCTGAACTTTCTCATATATCATTTTACTTTGCGTGAATAATTTTAAAGCTCGCTTTCTATCTCTAATTATGCTCTAGGCTACAATAAAATCGTAAAAGTTTTTATAGCAACACTATGATGCAGTATATAAGTCGCAATTAACGCGGAGGTATACTTTTATATTTTGAAATAATACATTATTTAAATTATTAAAACAAAAAATATTATAAAGACAAGGACACTCAATTAATGATATGTCAAGTTTCCACATAAAAAATGTTGAGAAAATGCTTTTTGTCAGGATAGACAGAAGAAAACTAGTGTTAAGACACTCCGTTCTCTACCTTCCATTCAATTTTTAAGACATTTCGAACGAAGCGTCGGAAATTAATACATCATTCCCCTCAATGAGAATCGAACCCACAACCGTCACATTTACAGTCTCTACATGGACTTAAAGCTGAGTAATAAATTTTATTCTTTATTTATTTATCTAGATTGCAATTAACATTGCAATCTGATGGCTTTTAAATAAACCGAATGAAAATTTATTATAATTGCTCTATTTGTTCTCAGATTTATTCCCTAGCTAATTAATGGGTTAGCTTGCTATGACCATTAAGATGTTTGTCCCAATTTATACTGTGTTGGATATTATTATAGACTATACGTGTAGAGTAGAGAAATGCGTCACTATCACTTGGTTCTCTTAGCTTTTAATCACAAAATATATAAGCCATTTTGGATATCTCTGGCTGGAGCAGGATATCTGTCGCTTTTTTCAAAAAAGATATATTTTGTTTTAGCTTTTCGCGTGGGAATTTAATGTTAATACTCTCCTTTTCTATTAAGACAGTTCCGATCCTCATTGTTCATTGAGTTTTAGAGACATTGTGTGCAGTGGCGGAACTCAACGCCGCGCTTTGTCTTGTTAGCAGAGTGCCCTGCATCGCGACTTTTTAACTTTTTTTTTAAATGAGTTTACAAATTTTGGTATATTAATACCAATACATAATAATTATGTTTATTTCTTTAATTTTTTATTAACACTGTCTTTTCAGATGAAATGTGGCGTTATGTACCGCCAGAAGGCAAACGACGTCTCCAAAATTGGTAGTAAGTGCAGAAAGTCATGTAAAAAAGGATAAATACGGGAAAAACGGGAATAGTCTAATGATCGTGAATGGAAACGACAAATTGAATTTGTGAATAATAGCTTTTTCATTGTTTGTATTTTATTCTCGTGCTTTTCAGTATATATAAGGAGTTCCTTTGACTTCCTTAAGAGGGTGTACTTTTTATCACAAGACTTATAAAGTATATGTAGAGTCAGATGCACAGTAGTTTTTGTATTGATAATAGTAGGTTTGTTTTCAGTTGTGGGTAATATGTGTCATACCAAATACTGAGTTTATAGATTTATTTGAATTAGTTGTATTTTAAAAAGACTTAATAAACTTGGTGATGCAATTTTTGATTTCTTTTTTATTTTGGGTTACCATTGATAAATAAGAACACAAAAAGTCATTATTTTTTTGTTAATATTATTGTTAAACTCATCGTTCTCCATCCATTTTTTAGAATATTACATGTAAAAGCGACGAAATAAAAAAAAATCAACGCCATGCTTTTGCCTTATTACCATATATACCCAAATGGGAACCGAACCTACAACCGTTGAATTTACACTCCTATGCAATAACACTTTTTAATTCACACAATTTTTAATTCACTATATAGTCAATATTAACAACAAAATAACTAAAATGTATTGAACGTGACAATAACGATACAAAAAAACGTTAGAAGCTTAGCTTTTAGTATTGAAAATTACTTGTAAATTGCTCACGTAGCTCTTAAAAGCCCGGACCCTTGTTTTATCGGGATGACATTTTGTTTCAATATCTTCGTATAACGCGAGAATTTAATTTTGCTATCATATTCTCATAGATTGATTTTTATTTAACCTTTATTAAGGTAGTGTGAGGCTAGTCGTGGCGCAGTGGCACAGAGTGTGACTGTAAAATCGACTGGTTGTTGGTTCGATTTCGATCCCCACTCGAGGACATAAAATATTTACTTACATTTATATTTTCATTTCTTCGCTCTGGTGTCGAGGCAAAGCGCGGCGTTGAGTTCCGCCACTCAACACGCAATGCCTCCAGAACTCGGCGGAAAGTAGGGAACGGAGTGTCTTAACACTAGGTTCCCTCTGCCCACCCGGCTGTGTGCGGGATGCAGCGTGACTTTTTTTATTGAGTTAGTGGGTGGACGTACGATGTGAACTAAATTTGATATTGTATATTGAAATGTTAGTAGTAAAATAAAAAAAATAACAAAATCAAGTTCACGTTTTTTCTAGATTAGTAGGATAGGCAGGTGGAACCAAGTTTTAGGCAATCCGTTCTCAACTTTCTCTCCAATGCGACGCCGCTTTTTGAATATAAAATAATCATTTTTGCAAGAGCCGATTGAACCAACAACCATAGTGCTTGTATTGAAACGCTGTAACACTGTGCCGCGACGGTCTCATAATTTAAAATAGAATGCACGGTAATTTTATACATCAATGTGGCTTAATTGCGCAATGTATATTTAGACCTGTTGGTTGCGAATTCAATTCCCATCATCCACTATATTCAATTTATATACACAAACGTCTTAAGGCCCTGGTGTTGTAGGGGTACAAGCGTGTGACTGTAAACATGTTACTAGGTTCCCAGGTTCCCCTACTCTCCTGTCTACGTTGAGCCAAGTTAGTGAGTGAAAGTGAGTTTTAACACTCAATGCGCAATGTCTTGACATTGCTCGGAGAGTTGAGAGTTAAGTGTCCTAGCTCTATCGTCTAGTATTTTCTCTGCCAAGTATGGGTGACGTGTGCAACTAAGAAAAAAATGTAATACAATTCTAATGTAATGTGACACATTGTCCATGATCTATCATTTTTGTCAACTTTGAATTCTTTAGATGTAAGTTTGACATTTTCAAAGATGAAGGTTTATCCACGTCTACCTGTCAATTTTTTTTTCATAAAATTAGATGACAGGATGTAGTCAGCTGTAGTATTGCTTTGAAATGATTCATAATATCGTGTGGGTTCGATACCCATTCGAGGAAATGAATTATCGCCATTTTCTCTGGTAAAAGGTCAAAACTCGACTGATTTTCGCAACTCAACATCCAATGTGTCGAAAATTGAGCAGTACGTAAGGAATAGTGTGTCTTAACACTTGGTTCCCTCTGCCTATTTTGCTATATGGACACAGCGTTAAACTAAATAAAAAAAACAGTGTATAGCGAGTCGGACTCGGCTGTTGAGGGTTCTGTACCAAATTCAGGATCGAAAGTCAACGTAAAGTACAATATTTGTAGTTCATTTCATAAAAAATGAGTGCATACGACCGTAAACTTTAGTTTGTCTACTTTTGTCGTATCGTAATCAAGATCTATGGGATATTTCTCATAGACTTACAATTGTGAAAATTGGCAAAAAGGTAGGAGTTACCGAAATCAAAAAAAAATAATTTATATTTTTATGTTAAAGATTAATTATTAAAAACTTAAATTTTAAATTAATTTTATATAAATCTATACGCTCGCAAACTTAACATTGTCAACTTTTATACGCTATAGTTACATTCAGTTGACTTAAAATCCCGAAATTGGCACGGAACCCTTAGTGGGCAAATACTACTCGCACTTGACCGTTTTTTTATACATATGATCATATCTAAAAACCAAGCAATCTATTACAGCTAAACCAGCTGGCAACTAATAAATAAAAAGCATAATTTTGACAGTAACACTTGAAACTTACAGTATCTTTTTAACTATGATTTAGATGTCTATATTACTTTATCGGTCTTCAAGTATCTCGTATACGTTTCGATACGTAATGGCCCACTCAAATAGATTTTGGAACATGGGAAGTAAGACGATGTATATTTAGTTTTAAGACTATTACAATTATCTATTATTGACGCTGTTATTCATATAACGGGAATGTTTATGTTGATATAATCAGTTTTTTATATAATTTATTGAATATGGGAAGATAGTGTCTTAACACTCGATTTTTTATTTGCCCATATAAATTTATCGATACAAGAATGAAGCTAAGATGAAGGAGTTGCCGCCGGGCATCTCGCAATTTTGGTCTAACACCCATACTAAATTCACAATGTTACATTCAGCTATCCATTCAAAACCAGAAGAAAAGGACGCTACCTAGAGACAGGACACCGAAACCCAAAAAAAAAATTGACATAATCTATCAAAAAAAAAAAAAAACAAGAAATAGAATAACGGAAGTGGATCATAAAAGGTTCTAAAGCAACATTCGTTGCAGTGTCTATACAATTGTTCGAGATACAATGATTATTATTTGTCATTTATACGTTTATGCGAATTCATAAAGAATATTGGACTTCCGGAGCTTTCTGTTCTTACAAAAGCTTTGGATCCTACAAACCACAAACACGGTGATGCCTATAAATTTATAGAAATGACAATGTGGAACATTGCGTAATATGGTTTTTAGAGTTCACGAAATGAAAAACATTTTTTTTGGGTTCACGCATTTAGCAGGGGGAAGGGGGAGAGGGGGAACGTAGAGTTAGGACCCTCCGTTCCCGACGCTGAAGTTCAACTCTCTTCTGTTTGAGTAGTGCTGCTGCATTTATGAGATGCAGGAACCTTAAATTAAAGTACGATTTTTTTAGCTTCATCCTGAATCCCGTTTAGAACAAGGTAGGCAAAGCGACCCTTGTGTTAAGATTGACACACTCCGTTCCCCTCGTTCTGTTGTGTGTTAAGTGGCGGAATTCAACCCCTCTCATTGTTCGGCAATAGACCAAAGAAATGTTTTTTTTTATATATTTCCTTTCCTTGTGTGGTAATCGAACCCACAACGTTTATAGTCGGTTGTGCCTCTGCACCACGACAGGCCTCGTAAGTCTGAAATTGAAATTATCAACAAAGATTATCAACATATTCAATATGAATCAGTACTGAATAAACTAACACTGATGCTTTCAAGTTTCATCTAAACGGTTAAAGCAACTCAGAGCAGCTTACTAACTGGCTTTCAAGGCGGTGGATCCCAAAAAAGAAGCACTTAAATATATAGAATATTCAATGTTATTTTCTATTATTTGTATGTATTTGAACAACAATGACAATATAAAGGGTCTTATAAAAATATTCTATATCATAAACTAGTTTACTGTAATCAGATATCAACGACGACAGTCATAACAAAATGAGAAGATATCACGTTTAGAAAGGGGCGGCAAAAAGCCAGAATAGGATTTCTAAGTAAATAATGGGATAAATATTTGTAAAAAAAAACTGCGATATCAATTTTTTTTGTTTATTCTTCTGTGTAAGTTAAAATGACTTTAGTTTTAGAATTCTATACCAATTTAGAAAAAAGAAATACACCATAATATATATAATTATTATTAGTAAATATTATAATAATATAATATTAGTTAAGATTATTTTGATGGAATCTGGGAAGCAATAGTTAAGACATATATCCAGAATAGGATTTCTAAGTAAATAATGGGATAAATATTTGTAAAAAAAAACTGCGATATTATTATTTTTTGTTTATTTCCTCTGTATAAGTTAAAATGTACTTATTTTTAGAATTCTATACCAATTTAGAAAAAAAATACAGCATAATAAATATTATTATCATTATTGCTTAATATTATAAATATAAAATATCTGGAAACCTAGTGTTTAGATACTTTCGTTCCCAAATTTCCCAAGAACTCTCTAGGTATTGCGTGTTGAGTGGTGGAACTCAACGCCGCGCTTGCCTTTTTAACAGAGCGAACGAAGAAAAAATATTTAATAATAAATTTCTCACCCGAGTGGGAATCCAATCCACAACCATCGCTTTTACAATGACATGGATATGGTAATACGCATACAGTCTGTCTAGTATAAATATATACAAAAATTTAACACAAAACATTATCAAAATCGATTCAAGCAAATACAAAAGCATATAATAATATGTTGGCCCCCAAACACAGAGATCAGCTTACGTCTTCTGTTACCCTTTACAACTAACAAGGTACCGGAGCGAGACTAAAAAAATATTAAGGATATGACATAAGAATCCTTTATGAAGCGTCGTATGAATGGTCCTTTTTGTAGTCTGTATTATATTGCAAAATATTTGCATTCTCGTTTCTGGTGTACTGGTATGAACTTTTTTTTAGTTACAGTGCATGGTTTGTTTATATTTTAAAATGTGTATTTATCTATTTTTTTTTGTAAGTTTTTTATCCACACTTAGGAAAGAAAAATACTTAATAATAGTTAAGAAAACGTATAAACATTTTTATATGTTTTCTTAATAATGTGTTTCGATGAGTTCGATTTTCACGCGAAGAAAATAAATATTTAGTATTTTCATTTTCTCGTTCTGGTAAGGAAACAGTCGGACGATTCCAGTCGTGGTGCAGGGGTATAAGGTGTGACTGTAAAACCGATTGGTTGTGGGTTCGATCCCCACTCGAGGAGATGAAATATTTACTTAAATTTATATTTCCATTATTTCGGTCTGGTGTCGAAGACAAGCGCGGATTGAGTTCTGCCACTCAACACGCAATGCCTCCAGAATTTAGCAGAAAGTGGGGAACGGAGTGTGTGAACACTAGGTTCCCTCTGCCTACTCTGCAATGTGCAAGACACAGCGTGAAGCTGGTAACAAAGCAAAATGTGGCGTTGAGTCCACTCAACGCGCAATGCCTCCGGAGTGTGTTAAAAATAGGATCGAAGTTCCCTTTGCCTATCTTGCTATGTATATAATATAAAGCAATATAAAACAAAAAAGAAATTAATTAATACTTAAATTTTGTATTAAAGCCTAAAAATAATAAATATTAACAATATTTTTTAATATGCCAACCAAATCGAGAAATAACAAAATAGCCATTATGTCACGAAGTAGAACACTAGTTCTTTCATCCGACTGGTAATCGAACCCACAACCGCCGCGTTTATTTAATAAACCAAATGTTGATGGATGAACAAACAACAGACGAAATTATCTAAACAATATTTTTTACATTTTTAGTATTATTCTACACTTTCACACAAAGAAAACTACTTATTTAAAGACCGTGTAAAAATTTGAACCACATCCTGGTCGGTTTCCAGGAGGCGCGGGTTCGAGTCCCGCTACGTTCAATTTTTTTATAGTTTTTCTAAATAAGTATTTATTTATACAATTTATACATATATTTCTATACAAGAAACCTTAATCATTATATTATCACATTGTTTTTTTTTCACACATGAACATCTCTAACATGGTAATCTCAAAGGTTTAAATATTCACAAACGCAGAAAGTACCTACTTGGGCTTTCATATTCTGAATGAATATTTTTATAAAAAGCTTGGAAAAACCCAGAAATTGTCCACGACCTTTGTGTGTGAGGATTGTGTGATATTAAGTAATGTTATGTTAAAAAGGTGTACTTTCACCTTTTAACGTATTTTTTTTTTAGTTTCACGCTGTATCCCGCATGTAGCAGGGTAGGCAGAGTGAGCATAGTGTTTAGACACGTCGCTCCCCATTTTATGTCGAATTCTGGAGGTATTGTTTATTAAGTGATATGAAAATAAAAAATCAAAATTTCTTCACGATGTATTCCACCCACAGCAGGGTAGCGCAGGAACTTATTCTGGAGGCATTTGCGGCGGAACTCAATGCCGCGCTTTGCCTCGACACCAGAACGAAGAGAAAGGACTGGAAATATACCAGAGAACTGGAAATATACATTTAAATTAATATTTCATTTTCTCGAGTGAGGATCGAATTCACCAAGAATGGCGTCACAGTCACACTTTGTGCCCCTATGCGACGACATCAGTGATATGAAAATATTAAATATTTCATTTTCTCGAGTGGGAATCGAACCTATAACCTGTTGCGTTTGCAGTCACACGCTAGTGCCCTTGTGCGCCACGACCTGACTGGTACTGGCTATAGAAAAAAATTGATATATATAATATTTTTATAGACATAAAATTTACTGTAATTATTGTGAGTTCGATACCCATTAGAGGTCATTACTTTTTTTATTTCCCCACTATGATAGACAAATCGCGGCTTTGGGTTTCGCTACAGAATACGTAATGTCTCTAAAAAAATTATTATTTCTTTAATATATTTTTTATACAACTAAATTTTTTTAATAATTGACCCTACAGTACCACAACGGCTTTGATCATATCCTTAAAATATTCGAATCCACACTAAATACTACTATAGCATAATTCCTTTATATTCAGAATATATACGTTACTTATAGAAGAAGAAAAAAATTAATCTTCTACAATCCGATATAAGTATTCAATTGAATTCATTGAAGTCGAACGCATCGTGTTACTAGAATAGAGACGTTTAAAGGTAGTTTTTTATACGTAAATATTTGGGTACCGTGAAAAGGTTTCATATTACATAATAAATGTTATAATACTATTTTTGTATTTCTTTTTTTTTGCTTCACGCCGTATCTCGCATATTTACCTAGTGTTACGCAGATTGATCTAGTGTCAAAACACTCCGTTCCCATTGAGACATTTCCATTCCCCGATTTCCGTGGAATTCTCAAAGCATTTGTTATGTCGCGAAAGCCAACGCCACTTGTAATGTTATTTTTTTTTCAGCTTCACGCTGTATCCCGTACACAGCAGGGTATGCAGAGGGAACCTAGTGTAAGACACTTCGTTCCCCACTTGCTGCCGAATTCTGGAGGCATTACGTGTTAAGTGGCAGAACTCAACGCCGCGCTTTGCCTCGACACCAGAGTGAAGGAATGGCAATATAAATGTAAGTAACTGTTTCATCTCCTCGAGTGAGGATCGAACCCACAACCAGTCGGTTTTACAATCACACTTTGTGCCGCTGCACCACGACCGGCCTCATTGCTATGTTATTCTTTGTTTTAAATCACTTTAAGAAAGTTTTTTATAAGAAAAAGACCAATACTTTCCTCTAAAATATTTTATATCAATAGATACAGAACCCACTATGACATATTATATTCGCCCTTACTTCTTTCGGTTATTGCATAATACCCGCCAGGAGGTGTTTTCACTCGGCTTACCCTTTTCATAGTGATGCACTTTTACGCTAAATTGATTGACGTTACTCACAAACGCTTTTTTTATCATTTCCCATCCGTTGAGTTCTTAATACTATTAATTTTATTGCAATACATTTTTTATCGGTTTTGCAGATTAAATAATAAGTGTTTTTTTTTTAATATGAATAAGGTTGGAAAAAGAGGTATTTGCCATGAGAATTAGTCATGCAGGTGTTAGTTTTTTTTTAATAATGCTTAAATTAAAAATATTACGGCTGGATCTTGGATCATACTGGAGGAAGGAAAAGCGTAATGATGATAAGAAGGCCTTTAGAAGAGCCTATTTCAAACGTCACATCGAATCTAAGCACATTTTGTTATTGGAGTTGTAGAATATATTACTATAAGCTTAAACTCAGTTTTGAAATAAACGAGCTTATTATTATTATAATTATTATCATAGTAAAAATATATAACATGTTTTAATGAACATGTCATTGACCATTTGATAACATAATATTATTATTTAAAAAAAAAAATTAAATCAGCTTCACGCTGTATCCCGCAAACAGCAGGTTAGGCAGAGGGAACCCAGTGTTAAGTGAATATTTCATCTCCTCGAGTAGAGATCGAACCCACAACCAGTCGGTTTCACAGTCACACCTCGTGCCGCTACGCCACGACTGGTTTCAATTTTTTTTTATTATTATTATTTTAAACCAATAATTAAGTACAATGAACCCAGGATACGGGTTATGAAGTTCTTTTATATTTGTTTTAACTTTGAATTTGAAGTCACAACTATTGCATACCGTAAGACTTTTTGATTACGATGACGTTCCACTTCACTTAAATATATATTATCGACGACGGGGTAGCGAGTTCGATACTCGTTCAAGAAAATGATGATATTTATATTATTTTCATTTCATTTTTTTTCTTTGCTCTGATATGGCAAATCATCGCATTAAGTTCTCCTCGATATATAATATTTTGAAATTAGGCGGAGAGTGGATAAGGATTCAATTGACAATAATTTTAAGCGAACTTTTATAAATAATTAAATTATTTCTAAAAATTTAGGAGAACAGAGCTGTCTTATTGGGAAAAGAGTGTCTTTCTAAAAGTTAAAGGGAAAAGAATTGGGAAAGAAGTGTCTTTTCATTAGGTTCCCAGGTTCCATTTCCTTAAGCTGCTTTTTGCGGGATGTAGCTTGAAATTAAAAAAAAACACGCTATAAATTATTCATATTGAAAACAAGACAACAACATTTACAAAATATTGCTATTGATATGCAATCATTAGAAGGATCTATAAAATATAGTTTCTCCCTTTCTAAATCATACCAAAGGAAAGAGAAATAAATAAACGTTCTATGTAACATGAACCTCCGTGTATAAAGCTGAACGTAATCACGACCTAAGTCTAAATGTGGTCACGATGAGATTTATTAAAACAATCTTTTATATATATATAAAACTCTTCCGTTACTGACTGTCTGTCTGTCAGTTACTCAGTAACTATTAGCTAGTAATTCACAGATGAAACAACTTTATTTAGAAGGTTGAAATTTGGCATGTAAATGTATATAAATAAGTATATAGAGGTCAGTCGTGATGACTGTAAACTTTAAAATCGATAGGTTGTGGGTTCGATACCCACTTGAGTATTTATTTACATTTATATTTTCATTTCGTCGCTCTGGTGTCCAGGCAAAGTGTCTTAACACAAGGTTTCCTCTGTCTACCCTGCTGAGTGTGGGGTACATCGTGAAGCTGATTTTAAGTATATGTAAGTAATGTTAGAGAGTAAAGGAGCGCAAAAACAGGATTCCTTGAAATTCCTCTGAGAACTGAAAAAAACAGATTTTCCATTCTGTATGATAAAGTGTATGCAAACAAAGCTGCAGACGACGATTAGTCTTATATAAACAAGCACTTCTCACAGATAGCAGCGTTTAGACCATAAAATTTTGTTTTTTTAGTTTCACGCTGTATCCCGCACATAGGAGGATAGACACGGGAATTTAGTGTTAAAACACTCCGTTCCAAATTGAAACACATCCGTTCCCCTCTTTCCGCCGAATGTGCAGATTACAGATTAAGTTACTTAGTTTTATTTGTATTTGAATTCTCAAAAATCGCATATATGTATACATTAAAATAATTTATAAACAAAACAAAAGAATCCAATGTATCCAGCAACACTCACGCCGTCGAGACAAATCCTAAGACATATCGTAAAGAAACAACGGAACGGACATCCATACGTGCTAAAAACATAACCCTTATTTTTAAATTCGCCGCAGTCGAGTAAAAAATCTATAAGAGTATAATAACTTCGATATAACTATATAAAGTAAAATATATTCACGAACATAGTCTAAGTGCTGGCACGAAGAGATTTATTAAAAGAATCCCATATAAATCAGTTTAGTTTGTGTTAATATTTATTAATGGCGCAAATGTAGCGGCATTTATCTCAATCAGCGCTTGGACTATATCATTCGTTAGCTAAGTAACTGCTAAGCTTTGGAAGTTTTGGTGTTAAAAATATTAAAAGTTAGTATTTATTTGATTTTTGTGGGATTATAATATCAGTGATTTGGAATGATGTAGACGGTTTCTGTTAGGCGCGGGTTTATATCCGGTCTTTTTTTCTTTTTTTTCTGAAAATAACGAGTGAGCAATGGAGTGTATACACTAGGTTCTGTTCGCTACGTACGGTATACAGCGTGATACTAAAAAAACAAATAATTTATAATGAAGTGTGATTAAAGTAAACTATTATTTTAGACTTTTATGCATCATTAAATTTATTAATAAACTTGCAATATTTAATGGTATTAAATATTTATATATTTTTTTTATAATAATAAATTCTTTGATAATTTATGAGACAGATGTGCAGAGCAAAGTGTCTCATTATATATAATGTGATGATTGTGGATTAATTTCCTACTCTGAAGAATGAATTATTTTTCCCCTCCTCTTATAACAAGACAAAGCGCGGCGTTGAGTTCTGTTATACAACACGTATCGGAAATTCGGCGGTGCATGCATAACGGGGTGTTCACAAGGTTCCATCTGCCTACTCTACTATATTGCGGGATAAAGCGTGAAATTAAAAAAATAAAATAAAATCATATTCATACTAACTATCAAACACTTCAATTCTACACCTTATTACAAAACAATAGGATCATAAAAGAAAACAAAAAAAAAACACCTGCAAAAAGCAATTTAGTGAAGAACACTTGCAACTTGTCATCGTTGTCTGTTAATTTCCTGAGTACGGTGGCCACATACTGTTCGACAGCTTTTTTATTTATACAATCGAAATTGGGCCTAAATACCTAATAATTAAAGCTTAATTTCGTTTATAAAAATAAAAAAGTATTATTAACTTCGCCGATAGTATTTTTTCAAAGATAATTTTGGAGGGCCTATAAGACCTCATGTCAATCAACCTTTGATTATTCTTTTGTCTCATGTGACATAGTTTTTAGAATAGTTGCTTTTTTGTATGAAGAAGGCACAGTCGGTGTTTCGTGAAAGTTGTTTGTGTTAATGTGTGACGAATGGTTTTGTTAACACTGTTGTCTTTTTCAGTTTTAAACTCTTTCTTTGTTATCCTATTCTCTCTATTCTTTGTTGAGGCCAGTTGTGGCGCAGGCGTCTTTAGTGCCGCCACTCAATATACAATGCCTCCGGAATTTAGCAGGAAGGGGGGAACGGAAGTGTCTTAATGGGAACAGAGAGTTTTAACACTAGGTTCACAGGTTCCCTGTGTCTACCCTGCTACGTGTAGCATACAGCGTGAAGCTAAAAAACCCTTCTAGCATTTCCCAATTACTGTGTCTCAAATAGCGTATGAAATATATTTTTTATATTATAGTTTTAATGTAATAATATCTATTATAATAAATATAACTGGCTGTAGTCTAATAATATTAGGCAAATTTCATATAATCTAGTCGGATAAAATATATTGAAGCCAAGTAAGTTAAGCATAATTTAATGAAGTTTGCCAAAATACTTTATTAAATTATCATCTCGGTTCAACATTTCGGTCCTAATATCAAGATTCAAGACAAAATTGAAATACTTGAGATGTTTAAACAGCAAGTATTTTTGAAAACAAAAAAAGATTATTAATTTATACTCCATTCTAATATTATAAAACTGGAAAATTTGTATGAGTTAACCGTGCTGATCTCAGAAACTACTCATTTGATTTTATGATTTAAAATCATATCTTTTAGGCTCAATATTTTATCAATGAAGAGATCTAATAAAAAATAATATTGTAGCCTTAAAATGTGTATAGCTAATCTGGTTTAAGCAAATTCTCGTCGTGGTCAGCTTTTCTCCGTTTAGCAAATTAAGCAGATGGAACCTAGTGTTATGACACTCCGTTTCCTGAGATCCGCCTAATTTTTGAAAGAGGAATTCCACGACACGCTATGTTTTGTTACAAAAGTCAGATGATGTACCACGACAGCTTTTTAAAAATTATATACCAAAATCGATTAGAAAATTAAGAAACTAGTACCACGTTACAAAATTTTGGGAGCCCACTCAACAGAAAATTTAACTAAATATAGATAATTAAATAAAGATAGGCAAAGTGTGACTGTAAATCGACTGATTGTGGGTTCGATCCACACTCGAGGAGATGAAATATTTACTTAAATTTATATTTCTATTTTTTCGCTCTGGTGTCGAGGCAAAGCGCGGCGCTGAGTTCTGCCACTCAACACGCAATGCTTCCAAAATTCGGCAGAAAGTGGGTAACGGAGTGTCTTAACACTAGGTTTTCCTCTGCCTACCCAGCTATGTGCGGGATACAGCGTGAAGCTGATTTATTTATTTATTTACTAACAAGAGAATATCTCAGATCAGTTTTAAGCCAAATACAAACACGCATATCCATAATTTATGCACGTCACATTCAGTAACAACAAATGTTGCCGTAAAACTATAGTTGGGACAAGATAACCGCAAGCTTACCTAAGTTGAGGATCGAAATTTCGCAGCACGTATTGGTATCAGAGTCGTAGATACCTATCAGAACCAGCCCTTAAAGTTTGCTTGGAATTCTAATAAGGAAAGAGTTGAGATGTAGATGTATGAATATCTTTTATTTTGATAAAATTTCGAATAGTCAGTAGACGTGGTTATGGGTTCAAATCTCATTTAGGGGTATGAATTATTAGTATTAATTATTATTAACCAGTATTGAAAATCTAATTTGAGTTGGTATAGATCTAAATTGTTTTAGGTAATACAATATTGCGACTACCACTAAATTTGTAAATTAAAACAGTACTAATAAAATATCTTTATATTTATTAACAAATATATTTTTTCAACAAGATATCTCATAGTTTTATATTTTAAATGATTTTTATGATTTACTCACATTATTTCTAAAAACGTCGTATAAGAAAGAATATGTAAAGCTATACTGAAATAAAAATAATTTCACATCCGAGATGAAAGTGTTTCTTGCAATATTGGAAAATAATCTATTTTATAAGAATAAATTCGTATTTGAACTCATAAATCAAACTTTTTAGAAAAGCTTAGCTTCGCTTTAAAAATGTAAAAAATGTTGGTCAGAGCGCTTGGACGGTTTCCAAAGAGCCGCGGGTTCAAATTCCGCTACGTACAATTTGTAATATGTATTCTAAAAAATATTTCTCTTTCCTAAGTGTGGAATAATGCTTAAATAATGTAAAAAAATCATTAATCATCTCTTCCGATTCACCATATATCATCTACACCACATTAAAATCCACTTTCTTAAACTAAAAGTACTCAACAATTAATGTCTCGAAAATTGGATGAAAATGGCAGAGAACGGAGTGTATTAATACTAAGTACCTTTGGACTATCCTGTTTATGCGGGATAGAGCGTGAAATTAAAGAAAGGATAATCTGTGTAGGAAAGGATAACTCATAATAACCATATTGTTAAAGAAGAACACACGCAAGTTTAAAATTATGGTCTGCATCTAGTCAAGGTATTAAAAAAGTAAATAGCATACGATTACGAACGTATTATCGCCTTGAACAGGTTAATGTCTTCATTCCTGTTGGAAATATGTTGCGTTTAAATATAAGGTAGATGTAATGGGTGTCTTCAAGTTAGATGTGCTGAGATGTATCTTTTCTAGTAAAAATAAAGCACTTGGGTGGGCTAGTAAATATAAAATGTTAATTTTTTTTATCATTTTTAAAGTGTTCTACACTTAGGAAAGAAAAATACTTACTTAGAAAACGTATAAAAATTTGTTCGAGTCCCGTTAGGTTAAATTTTTTATACTTTTTCTAAATAAATAAGCTAAATATTTATTCATACATCTAAGCTAGGCAGAAATAACCTAATATCAACACCCTTTTTTTCTCCGCAGTTTGCTTGTATTCGAGACATTATGTATTTAGTAGCGGAACTCAACGCCATTTTAACCAGGGATGGGATAAAATTTCGCAAAAAGTCTAAAAAAATACTTTATTTCACATAACGATTTAACAAAACGATTTATATCACAACTTAGCTCCAAGGTCAGAGCTCTTCCCGCAGTTATTTCGAATCAATTGACTGTAATGGTAATAAAGTCATTATGTCCGACCGAGTATAATCAGTTTACGAAGACGTGCGTTAGCCATACTGTTTTGTACTGGTGGCAAAAAAATATTCTTATTACAAAAAATATATAGATGTTTCTTCTAGTTAGAATGTAGATTTTATGAGAAATGGGAGAAATTGGTATTGTTTTTTAGCTTTGGAGATGTAGCAAGGTGGGTACAGAAAATTTAGTGTTAAGTTCGTTTGGCGGTGGTAAACGCATCACCTGATTGTCGCTGCCTCATAGGCAGCTTTACAGCATTAGAGGAAATATAAATATATTGCCATCTTTTAAGATATTTGTTGATCCGCCTCTTAAAAAGCACAATATTGCAAATATCTGGGAATAAGTTTGGTGATAGTTGGTTCTTGTCGGTTGGTAAGAGTGTTGCTGTTTACAGTCTTCTATTTTTTCAGCTTCACACTGTATCCCGCATCTAGTAGGCAGAAGGAGTCTAGTATTAAGACACTTCGATCCCGATTTTCCTCTTAATTCTGGAAGAATTGCGTGTTGAGTGACGAGCGCCGCGCTTTGCTCCAACACCACACAAAACATAGTGACTACCGCCGCCCACGACCCTGTGCAACACCAGAGGAGCTACAGGTGCGTAGCCGACCTTTAAGGTGGGTTGGGCGCCGGAGTCCGGCATTACCTGATGCTAAACGCAGCGGCATAAAGCCACTACTTAATGCCCATGCGTTTTGCCATTGCTGGCGACGTGACTCTACCACACGTACTTTAGTCGCCTCTTACGACACCACCAGTACCAGGATGCTATTCTAGGCCGGGATCACACGGCGAAGGCCGGGATCACATGGCGAGTCACACGCTTGTACCCCTGCACCACGACTGGCCTCAGCTCCTCAGCATCCTATACGACATTCTATCCTATTAATTCCCAGCACATACATACAAAGGTAAATTGCAAAAGTCATTCCATTAAAAAGTAATAATATACGCTGATTCATCTCGTACAATCAAAACTAATGATACGCCTAATA
The DNA here is from genome assembly GCA_013421005.1 of Heliconius erato x Heliconius himera. Lineage (NCBI taxonomy): Eukaryota > Metazoa > Arthropoda > Insecta > Lepidoptera > Nymphalidae > Heliconius > Heliconius erato x Heliconius himera. Next base: position 2,353 of record JAATLQ010005451.1, on the reverse strand, counting down.
TGCTATGACAGTACATTAACAGCCGTTGTTTCGCTAATTTCAGTTACTCAACGCACACGTATTTGGTGATGTTCTATAATGACCTTTGACCAATTTATTTGATGGGAATTTCTATTGAAATATCGGGGCCTTTGAATTTAAGTAACCTAAACATACATATTATATATTGAAATACCGTAGAATTCCTTTTATTTCAACATCGCGCTATATCCCGCAGATAGCAGGGTAGCCAGAAGGAACCTAGTATTAAGACACTCTGTTCCCCACTTTCTGCCGGATTCTGGAGGCATTGCGTGTTGAGTGGCAGAATTCAACGCCGCGCTTAGCCCGGACACCAGAGCGAAGAAATGGAAATATAAATTGAAAAAGAAGAAAGAAAATAATAAATAACCTGGTAATTTTAGATTGGATATATTAATATTATTCGCAATATTTGTAAAATCAGCGAAAAGTGGCAAATCTAATCTCCAGAACCAATAGATTTTAGCAGTAGCTTAGAGTTAACGGAAAAAAAAAACTAAATCAGCTTCACGCTGTGTCCTGTACACAGCAGGGTATTCAGAGGGAACCTAGTGTTAAGACACTCCGTTCCCCACTTTCCACCGAATTTTGGAGGCATTGCGTTTTAATTAATAGAAAAAAACATATAAAAATAACTAACGATACAAACGCGGCTTCGCCCGCTTAGACTTACTGTTATTTATCTATACTTCTATACTAATATTATAAAGAGGTAAGATTTGTATTTTTGTATGTATGTATGTATGTATGTATGTTTGTATTGTTTTCACACAAAAACTACCGGATCGATTTCAAAAATTCTTTCGCTATTAGAAAGCTGCATCTTCACTGTCCCACATAGGCTATATTACATTTTCAAAAAAAATAGGGATCCCTAAGAAAAATGCAATAATGTAACCCAAGGTGTGAAGAAATTGCTCTAAAAAATTTTATCATCGCGTGCGCTGCGAAAACTAATGATGATAGAACAAAATAATGTTCTACAGTATTATAGAACGCATCAATATCTATAAAAAAGTCCGCGATACCATATGTCCAACTACTATAGTTATGACAATATAACTACTTTTTTATATTTTATAAGTTGATGAAAGTGCTGGCAATAATCAAACCATTTTATTCGTACCTCTGCATTAATCCTTATTCTATTAAATTATATTTTATTAAAGATAATTTCAATGTGTGTAAAGTACTTCTTAAATTAACAAAATCGGACATATCATTCAAAAGATATAACGAATTTAAAAATATCACTCTACAGAAATTAAATTTATGTTTGTTTTAAACATTATTACTAATATTATATTCACTAATATAATCAATACACTGTTGTGTCGCCTGTATAAAATCGCAGGAGCACTCCAGGGAATGAGGAGTGTTTAAAAAAAAAATCTGCGGGGGTGGGGGGAGGTGCATCGATATCACTAACATTATGAAGACAACCGATTAATTGTTTTGTTTCTTTATTTGAATTGAATAGGCCCTGAAACTACGGGACTGATTTGGAAAATTCTTTTTCAATAAGGCGATATGTATAAAAAAATACCAACAAAAAACCTTATACCGCGTACGCTGTGGAAATTATTGACATTAGAGCAAAGTAATTTACTACAATTTTATAGAAGACATCAATATCTACAAACCATGGGTACCATGGAACATCTACAATACCATGAGTAACTGTTACAGTTATGCCACTAATTTTCAAAGGAAAATGCGCAAATTGACTAGAACAGAGCCGCCATCGTAGTGTAGAGAGACATCTCAAAATGCATGTATTATTGTGATAGCATAAAAAGAGTGTGTAGTTTCTCTATAGATTATAAATCATAAGAAATCTGCCATCGCATGATTTCCGGATACTATTAGTGATAGAATAAAACATTGTCTTATCTCTATCTCTATATATTATAAAATAAGAACGCCTTCCGCCTCTGTCTGGCCTTTCTAACTCTTCTTCTTAATAACCACCCAACGAATTTTGATGCGGTTCACCGTTAGGTAGAGTATTTCTTAGGGAAGGTTTATATATTATATGCACATTTATCATATTTATTGACATAAATATGATAAATGTGCATAAAGTCCTACCCGTTGAGACACTTTCACGCATGCGCTGCTTTAATGGTACATGAAAACAATGTACTAAAGTATTATTCCTCTTATAAGATCTAATAAGATCTAGAAAAAAGTCAGCGACAGCTTATTCGTATCTTCTAAGGATAACATACAGTGAGCATATTTCTGTCTAAAAATAGTAATTTGAGTCCTTTACAGAATTTTACAAAAATTACATTACCAAAAAATCTTTGCTATCAAACGATTCACCGCC
>JAATLQ010005449.1:2256-40872 GCA_013421005.1 Heliconius erato x Heliconius himera | reverse complement strand
ACATTGGCAGGAAAAGAATATTCCGCACAAGGCATGTGAGTTTTCCTTCGGAGGTCCCAAATAGATAGGACGTTACCACTTGCTGATATAAGAATTGTCGAATTTACTGGACAAAATGCTATATCGTATACGGCAGAAGGACCATTCATTGTAAGGATGACATCGTCAATGCCCTCCATCCACAGTCGTATCGCGTTATCTGCACCACAAGTTGCCAGCAAATGAGGCATGAAAGGTGAGATTTGCAGGCTGTAAACTGGGCCTGTGTGTGCCCTAAATACATCCATATGTTGATTTAAATAATGCGTCGAACATTTATGTACACAGCCTTCGTCTGTCCCGACTAAATAAATATGTTCTATCCTTGGATGCCATTTCATACATAAAGCTGCTGGATACCTCGTTATTGGAACGTCTTCTTTCATACATAACTTCGGTGCTTCTAGTCCCTTCATTTTACCCTCGACGGTAGAAATTCGCATTAGTGGGGTACAAATGAAATCGTGGGTTTTTGTACTCATGAATTTGTTTATTCTTCCATCTTGGCAAGTTGTGATGACATATTGGTTGTCCTTGTCTATAGAGCGCCAGTTTGTCGTCCAAATTGGTTCGAAGCAGGGATTTGTATCGCGCTTACTTTTTGCGACTGTTTTGACCTCATAAGATGTAATGTCCAAGATCAATACGTCACCGTTGGCAAAACCACACGCGAGCCAATTCGGGTTTTTATCCGAGAATGCAACTGATGTTAGTGGATCTTGAAAATTATATATTCTCTCCGGCTTGCATGGATTTTTGCTGCACCACACGCACACTAGACCTGTATAGTACTCGGCGTATGTAAATTTGCCGTGAGCGACAGCTAAAATATTTTCATTTTTGGGATTGAAACTTATACTTGCTATAGGTCTACCTTCTGTCTCTTCACACTCCAGTGTCCAAAGAGGTTTCATAGAATATATGTAAATTAAATCTAAAGAAAGTGGATCTAATCTGATCAAACCACGAAATTTTTTCTGTGCATTTGAATATTCTAATGTTGCTAAAACTCGTTCCGTTAAAAGAACAGCATCCAAAAATTCCGGAGTTTTTGAAATTTCATCAAACACCTTTCCCCTTCTCTCTGTTGAGGGGTCGTACGTATCTTTTTTCTTACGTAGCAAACTGGGCGCAGCTGACTGATACATAACCATTTCATCAGGTTTTTCTTCTTCTTTTACCCTGGCGAGACGCGCATAAGTGTCATGCATATCCCACATGGACGCAAACGCAATAGCATTTCTCTTTTGAGGTCTCACAGCGAGTGTGTGCCTCGTTTGAGTAACACATTCCTTAGTTTGTGTTTCCTCTGTTACCATTTTACGATTTTTACCTTTCCCTACAGTTATGTACTGGTAGAATTCATTTTCTTCTTCGACGGTACTGGCTTCGGGCGTTCCTTTGTCATATGAAAAACTAGGAAAGCTCAAAAGGAAGCGAGTGCTAGTTTCTTTTAAAACAACAAATATTTCCGGTGGATACGACATAATGGGATTTCTTTTCGGCAAGTAAAACGCTGAAGGTGCTATTTCCAAGTCGACCGCGTCAGATGTGAATCCCTCTTCTGTGTTCGCCGTGTGATCGATATAAATGTCGTCAAGCGAGATCGTTGTAGCGTACACCTTCATTCCGACATCGGCGGCAGATTTGGACTTGCTTTTTCCTGCTTTTAAAGTTATTTCACTGCGACCTTGATACTTATTTACTAGAGACGCGTGTGAGAATGTATCATCCATTGTAATAAAATGAGGATCGACTATATTATCTGGAGTTACGTCAACATCATCAACAATTATTTGATACAATAATCTTGTTTCCATAAAATTAATTGTGACTTTGCTGAGTTTAGATGAGGACTCCAAGATACTATTTTTCGATGGTTCTGTCATTATATTTCCGCTTAAATTTGTTACAGATTTATGTGAAAGCATTTTTGTTTTTTTTTAAAGTATGTTTTAAAATAACTTTGCTATGAAAATAAAATTATATTTTTATGATTAGGATACAACTATCACTCACTATAAGTATAACAATCCAATGTCAATATTTTTTGGCATCTTGACTTCATTAATTAATGTTAATAAAGAGGTTACTGTAAAATTGTAAAGATAATATAAAATATATAAAAATTGGCGCCGTGTGATTATAAACGTGACGGTCGCGGATTCTGTTCTCTCTTGGGGAAATGAAATATTTTAGTTTTCTGACATTGGTAACAAGACAAAGCGCGACATTGAGTTCCATCACTCACAAAATGTCGTCGAATAGGAGCGGTACGTTGCGAGCGGAATATTTTAACACTAGGGCTATCCTGCTATTTGTATATGTATATTTGGAAACAGGGTGAAGTTAATAATGAGTTGAGTCAACTTAAATATTTACTTAATTTAAATAAGAACAATTGTGGTTTTAATTAGTCTTATAAACTATACCATTCTCATACACTATATATCTACATATTATATATATGAAATTATACATTGAGGCCAGTCGTAGCGCAGAGGCGCAAGTGTGCCAGTGTAAACGCGACGGGTTGTGAGTTCCATTCCCACTCGAGCTAATGAAATATTTTATATTTGTATTTCCTCGCTCTGGTAACAAGGCGAAGCGTAGTGTTGAGTTTCATCACTCAACACGCAATGCCTCCAGAATTCAGCGGAAAGTGATGTACGAAAGTATCTTAACACTAGGTTCCCAGGTTCCTACCTCTGATTACCCTGCTATGTGCGGGGTAGTGCGTGAAGCTAAAACAAATACATATACATATCACATGTATTTAAAAATGGCGTAAGATAATGTTTCATGGTTAGCGTCCTACCATATCGCACACGGTGTCGTCGTGCTTTGTGAAGCATGTTTCCGCTTGCGAGTTCAATGGTTTCTTTTCTTTTCTTATGTGGTTAATCGGAGTAAACTTAGCTTAGTTAGTAGCTGGAAATAAAAATTAAACAAAAAAACGTATTAAAATTTTAAACGACTCATTAATTTTATTTATGAAGTTATTTAAATGGGAGGTATGGAGGTATGGTACGTAACTGAACGCGATGTTTGTATTTTCGTTATATAGATATATACCTATATTCTTTTATATTCACACATTTTAATAGATTAAGTTTGGCGATGAGTTGCGCCATAGCGCTAATAATTATAGATACTGTAAAGAATAACGCCTGAACCTAAAAAATGAGTTAAAATCGTATCTTCTTCATACTAGACTGTTTTTAATCATATATATGTAATCATACTCAAATATGTATTGTATAATTAATAATGCGACCATTAAAAATAACTTACTTTAAGCAACGTTACTGAACGATGTGGAAACCTACATTAAATATAAGAGCTATGGTTAGTACCTATATGAAGATGTCTAAATAAATATATTTATGAATATATTTATGTTAATTGCAATAGTCAAAAATCCAATGCGTATGTATATATCTAGACACTGACTGTCGTACATCAACTGGGAAGTGTATGCCCACAAAGGTTACGGGATGGAATTCCCTTCGAATTCGGTTTCGCTTCACGTTATCTCTACTATCTCGCATTATAGTAGCAGAGTTGGTAGTGAGACCATCTATTCCCTTCTCTACTTTTCGTCCAACATTGGAAACATTGTGAATTGAGTGGTGGAAGTTAAAGCTACGCTTTGTCTTGTTGCCAGAGCAATAAAAATGGAAATAGTCCATTTCTCCGAGTGGAAATCGAACTCAAAAACAGTCGCGCTTACAGTTAAACACGGTGTCGCTGTTCTACGACAGCCTCTAAAACGATTATTTTACTTACACTTATATACTCACATAAAAAATCTAAAGTAAGTTTAAGGTAAACATAAACAAACCTACACCTACGCCAAAATCCATTTTAGATGTAAAAAATCAAATGAATCACAAATACGCGATGAGCAATATACCCTTTGCCAAGTTGAACCACCCCGTATAGCGTATTGTAGCGCGGGAATCGAACCGTGACGTATTCGTTTCTGCATTTGAGGCGTGCGCGTGCGCAAGTGACACCGTGCCACTGCGTTACTCTGCTCTATATACAGTAAATAATAATTATGAAGAAAATTATACGAAAGTTTAAAGATAGTGAGTATATTTTTGTTTTGTTTAAACAAGTAGTGATAATTAAATTATGATTTATAATTATTTTTATTTTATTTTACTGTGTGTTTTTTTGTTGATATTTCGGTATTTAGCTTTATTTAAGACATAAAGGTGTGATTTAATTTTTATCTGTATTTTTTGATCTTTCTCATATTTGACTACATTTATAATATACTGTATGGTATTAACAATTATTTTCGTTAAACTGACATGAAATCCATAAATTAGTATCAGCTTACTGTTATCATTAAAACATCAAATACTATCTTTGAGTGCGTCTGTAACTTATAATTTTCGTGGGTGACTTTAGGAGTTTTGTTTTGTTCAATGTTACCACGTGGGATGTCACCTTTCAAATAATTTAAGTCCCCTCTATGTTGATGTGTGTTCAAGGATTCTCTTTTTTTTACTAAGAAATTATAGCCACTTCGACCACCTGGTCTTAAACCCTTCATACAGTAAACTGCATACGTAACAGTATTATTCTTTATTCTTTTTATATACACACTTTATATAGAACATTTGGTGCAACAAAAATATATTTGCACTTTTTCAATATACTATTCATATAAGAGATGCAAGAAAAGTTTGCTGTTTTTCCGCATACATTTATGTATGTAAGTGGTTTCTTTTTAAGTACAATTACGTCTTTCTTGCACCAAAATTAACAATATAGGAAGGTATAATATATGAACGTAACACCACATGTGGACGTATAAGGAGCTTTTTGTAAATTTTTGAGTAGCTGTAGTAGTATATACGGATTTCACATAAAATGATACAGATTGTATTATTTATTACGAAAATAATTTAATAATAAATAATACCAAAGGAAATTGAGGCCACTCGTGGTGCAGGGGCACAAAATGTGCCTGTAAATCGACTGGTTGTGGGTTCGATCCCCACTCGAGGAGATGAAATATTTACTTAAATTTATATTTTCCATTTCTTCGCTCTTGTATCGAGATTAAGCGCGGCGTTGAGTTCTGCCACTCAACACGCAATGCCTCCAGAATTCGGCAGAAAGTGGGGAACGGAGTGTCTTAACACTAAGTTCCCCCTGCCTACCCTGCTGTGTGCGGGATACAGCGTGAACCTAATTTAATTTATTAATTTTAATTTTAGTAAATTTTTCATTTGTAGAACTCGCAATTTTCTATGGCAAAAATCTATTACATTTTTTATTTCTTTTAAAATTAACTATTATTATTTTGCTAAATCTCCATATACATAAGTAGAAATTATAAACCCATTTACATAGCATGAATGTTAAATTCTCACGAGTAAAATTATTGAGAAAGGAGAAAGTCATAATAAGTTGTATTTATATTTTACAGAATAGGTCGACTTTATTGTATTTAAATTTGACTTATATTATATTTATATTGACTATATAGAGGCCAAAGTAAACACGACTGGTTGTGGGTCCGACCCCACTCGAGGAAATGAAATATTTATTTAAATTTATATTTCCATTCCTTCAGTGTGGTGTCGAGGAAAGCGCGGCGTTAGCTCAGCTCGCAATGCCTCCTGAATTCGGCGAAAAGTGGGGAATGGAGTGTGTGTGGGATTCGTGTTTTACTATGAACGCGATGGTTATAGGTTCAACACCTATTTAAGGAATAATTATTTTCATTTCCCGCTCTGGTAAGATAAAATATTACGTTGAGTTTCGCCTTACGTTGAATTTGGGCAAAAAGTAGAGAACAGAAGTTGATTATTATTTCTTTATTTGTTTTTTCAGCTTCAACCTTTATCCTGCACGGTAGCCATAGGGAAGTGCAATCTAGTGCTAAGACACTCAGTTCCACATTAAGACACTTCTTTTTCCCATTGTTCGGCAAATTTGTGAGGCATTACGTGTAGAGTCGCGGAATTCAACGCCGCGCTTTACCTCGTTACCAGACCGAGAAAATGAAAATATGAAATATTTCTTTACCCCAATGGGAATCGAACCCACGACCGTCGAGTTTACAGTTACAGACTTATGCCTCTGCGCCACGATGGCATTCTTTATTTTGTTTAGTTGTTAAAGTGTAATAATAAAAACTTGGTTCAATTGTTGTGTCATTAGCGTTTTCGCACACCTGACGCTGTCTGTCCGCTGTCAGTGTAATTAGCAATTAACGAATATAAAATATGGCAGGAAAATTAAATACAGAATGAATAAATTATGTTAGAAGTTATTTTATCTGTATTCTATGGGATTGTTAAGTATTGTTTAATCTTATTTTAATTTAAAACACTAAGCAGTTTATTTTAATGTGTAAATTTCAAGATAATAAAATATAATTAAAATAAATAAATAAAAAAAGTATACAAAAATACATATCTTAAAAAACTAAAGCTTTAAAAAAACTAAATAACACGCTTTTTTACACCAACTGCTATAACTGCTATAGAATGTATTATAAGTTAAATGAGCCTTTATTTGAGTGGTGTACTAGTCACTTCTGAAGAGTCCCACTATTCAGGTCCTAGCTCCATCACCAGAATAGCTCAATGATATCATATCATTGTGTAGGTTACGTATTGCTGACAAGTTTAATGATGATAATATTATATGAACTTGAGGCCAGTCGTGGCGCAGGGGCATAAAATGTGGCTGTAAACGCGACTATGGGCTTGATCGCCATTTGAGAAAATTAAATATTTATTTTCATTTCTTCGATCTGGTGTCGAGACAAAGCTCTACTTTGAGTTCCGGCACTCAATACGCAAAGCCTCCAAAATTAGGCCTAAAATGGAGGACGATTTTATGTCCTGGATTTTATTACATACTTATTTACTTAATATCTTACAGCTCGACTTCTTACGCTTAAATTTCGATTATAACTTAAAAGGGCCCATATGTCACAGTCATTTGTTTGAATGGGTCGTTGTAAAAGTTGAGTGTCCGATCGTATCGACGGCAATCCTCGCTTAGCTCACATACGAGCTTTACCTATCTATCGTAATCACCATCTTACTAGCCTCTTCTAGAAGTAAATACCAGTAACTTTTTTGTTTTTAACCGACTTTTATAAGAAAAGGAGGTTATCAAATCGACTGTATTTTTTTTACTATACAATTGAGTAACCAGACTAAGTAATAACTGAGTGTAATAATATTTTACAAATGTTTATTTTTGATGCTTGCCCTTGTGGTAAATTAAATAGTGTCGGTTTTACACTTTACTCTTGTTTTTTGTTAAGGAACATTTGCTAACTTGGGGAGAAGGTTAACTTGGTTTTAAAAGTAAAATTTTAATAAAGCAAAATGCTACTTTGCTGTTTTTGATTATAAATTACCTGTTCTTTTAATTATTCTTTTATTTTAATTTTTTCGAATACTACTCACGTAATGTTTGAAATAAGTAAATGAAGAAGAAGTTAAAAATATTATTAAAGAAAAATAAAAATATTCTTATATTAGAAAAAAATTGACCAATACTACATTCTACTACTATCATTCCGATCAAGTTCCGGTCTAATGACGAACATAAGAATATATCTCGTACAAGAATATGAGTTCGGACCGAGAATAAACCGTGACCAGCACTATAGTGCGAATCCTCTCTAATAGTCGTTTGTACCCAAGACAAGTATATTTTTAAGTAATTTAAGATTTTACTTTAAAAATTAATGTGAGACAAAATCATTAAATAACACTATAGTTCAGGTAATGTTATAATCTATTTTGTGTGACGCAGGAGCACAAGGGTGTGACTGTAACTATAAAAGTTGTGGGTTCGACCCCCACCCTCCACTCGAGGGAATGAATTATTATTTCTTAATATTAATTCCCTCAATACCAATTTCGCTCTGGCACCAAGGCAAGAACCCGGCGTTGAGTTTCGTCACTCAACATGCAATGGCTCGAAATTCGGCGAAACGTGAGGAACAGAGTGTCTTAACACTAGGTTCCCTCTGCCTACCTTGCTGTGTGGAGAATACAGCGTGAAGATGATTTAATTTGATTTAATTTATTTATTCTAATTTTTATGTGACGTTTGAATTCTAAATCATAAAACTGTCCATGATTTAGAATTCAAAATCTATCACGAGACATAACTATCTATAAAACATACTGTCCAAATTTTCTTTTTAGATAATTAATTTACTCATTTTTAATTTATTTGAATTCACTTAATATAAACTTAAGAAAAATAAACGTTTTAAATAATTAATTATAACGGTCCCCACCTCAGCGAGTAGGTGAAATCGTGATCGGTTGAAATTTTCTTTTAAGTAAAAAGTTATGCTGTGGACTGTGGAGTGGAGTGTGACAGCGCGGGCAGGCTGGGCCGCGGCGGCCGGACGGGGGTCAGGGGTCACGCCGCCCCCCTAATTGCCGCGCCCCACGCAAATTTAATTTTAGGGACTTGTTATACAATGTGTGGAACGTTCGTTGAAAATTGTAAACATTGGAATATTTAGTATATATTTATATACAAAAAAATAAGTTTTAAGTGTGTTGTTTTATAAAAATAGAAAAAGACGCGCTTGAAAGTTCGTCTGTTTTCATTTTTTTAATTGTTTCGTGGTTAATAAAGCTAGTAGTGAAGTAATATTCCGTACGTAGCTGGGTAGGCAGAGGGAACCTGGATAATTAGTATAGTGGAACTGCAATATTAGTATAGTATTCAAATGAAAAAAAATGTTTACTAATTTTAGTCTTAAAATAAATTTATTTATTTTACGCCTATTTACAATAAACAAAGAAATAAAATAATGAACCTATAATAGCAACAAGGACCTCTTATTTGATATTTTCAACATTATAAGAATGTTGACTGGTGTAACTGGTGTACACCGTGTAGGGTACACCTAAGAAAGAAAAGTACTTTTCTCTACCTCTTGAACTCGAGTTCAAATCTCACTATTCTTAAAAAGATAAAAATATAACAAATATTTCTAAGAAAGTGCCCCTAACTTAATAAATATAATATTCTAAATATAATTCGTAGTACAGAACCCATCCACATTTCCGAGCGCGCACGTGACCGGTTTGTTATCCTCCTGCCCAAGTATCCGCGAGATCACGCGTCTGGCTGACCTTAAATCATTTCGCTTCAAGAGTCGACTTCTTTTTCTTAAAATCCAAAGGAATTCCACGATGATTCTGCCTCCACGATACCATCGCTACGGTGAATTGTTAATGATAGCCGAACACTGTGGAGTGTGGAGACGTAATAATTATGTTAAATATAAGTATGTAAGTATGTCATAACGTTAAAAACTCTGAAACACGCTAAATTAATATTTAGAGGTATTGCAGTCTGGTTTTTTTGGTGATATAGTTTTTTTTTGTATTAATTGTTAATGTTTTCGTATTTTTTGTTTGGTTTTTTGTACATTTTTAAAGTGGTAATCCACACTTAGGAACGAAAATTTTTTATTTAGGAAACGTATTAAAGTTTGATCTTAGCGGGATTCGAACCCGTGCCTCTTAGACGGTTTCCTAGAGGCGCGGGCTTAAATCCCGCCTCTTTAATTTTTTTATACGGTTCCTAATTAAAAACTTATGTCTTTTCTGTGCTATATTTTAACGTAGAAAAAAGTATTACGATGTTAGGTATAAGTATATTAAGCTAATTGAGTTAATATTATTCGTATATTTACTTTATTCTTTACTCATTTACCGTAATTTTTGAAGTAGAGTAGGTGTCTTGCAAAATTATAAATATAAATATTTTCTTTGGACTATGGATATAGATCCAATTTATAAAATATTATGAAAGAATAAAAATTTTGGCAAAAGTTCATACATACATATATCTATAACCAAAAGTTATGGGTTCGATTCCACGTTGGAAGAATGATATATTTCCATCTATCTATTCGATCTAGTTAAGTTTCACCTTTTAACATACGCAAAAAAATTAAATAATTGCATCGCTTGGGAAACGACGTGTCTCAAGTCTCAACACAAGTTTCTCTATATATCTACAATGTACGAGATAAGTTAGAAAACAAATATATTTCAGGAAAAAAAATCTGAACTTCTATAATATCTAACTAACTCTCTTTAAAAATGATCTCAATAGACATAAGTTATGTGTTTCTGTTGTGTGTGTGTTGTGTGCGCTTGCGAGTGCATTCTTACCAAATTGCATTCCACTGAGACGCCGTAATAACTATGCAAGATTACATAATATAGTAGGTACGAATTCGCGATGACCGCTCGCTTATGGCGGATCTCTAGGATATTATGGAGATATATTTTATTTGTATGTAGGTTCTTTTAGAGAGAGAGAGAGGCCAGTCGTGGCGCAGCGGCACGAGGTGTGACTGTAAAACCGACTGGTTGTGGGTTCGATCCCCACTTGAAGAGATGAAATATTTACTTAAATTTATATTTCCATTTCTTCGCTCTGGTGTCGAGGTTAAGCGCGGCGTTGAGTTCTGCCACTCAACTCGCGATGCCTCCAGAATTCAGCAGAAAGTGGGGAACGGAGTGTCTTAACACTAGGTTCTCTCTGCCTACCCTGCTGTGGGCGGGATACAGCGTAAAGCTGTATGTTCTTTTATATTTCAACAACATAGGAAACATGTAATTGAGGCCAGTCGTGGGTGCTAAGTATGAGTGGAAACGCGACAGGTTGTCGGCTCGATTCCCACTCGAGGAAATGAAATATTTAATATTTTCATCTTCTTCGTTCTGGTGTCGAGGCAAAATGAGGCGTTGAGTTCCGACACTCAATAGACAATGCTTTCAGAATTCGGCGGAAAATGGGAAACGGAAATGGGAATGTCCTAATACTAGGCTAGAGGGAACTCTACGCTGCTATGTATATTTATTTTAATTAAAATAAATAAAAATTTAATTGATTCGACTTATTTTTCTACGATTGTATGAAAGCAAATAAGGGAAATGTGTGGTGGGGTATTCTTCTGAGCTTCTGAGCTTGTTTCTTCTCTTTAGTTTATTTTAATTAATATTTTTGTTAGTAGTCGGATATTTAAATTTTTTATAATATATTTTTTTATGTTTTGGTTTAATTTTTTTTACGCAAAAATTGGTAAATTGCAGTCCTTCAGTCCTTTTAACATATATAAAAAAATAGTAAAGCTCTTCTTTTCCCATTTATTACGCAATGGAATTACTTATATTCGTGTCTCATTCAAGGAGAATGTTTCTTCCTTTACAAGCATTTACGTATCTTAATAATTAAAATTGAGATCATTGTGGCGCAGTCGGACAGCGTTAGACTGTAAAGTGTAAACACAACAGTTGTTTTTCGATTTACTTTCGGACAAATTAACTATTTTCATTTTTCCTGTTCCGTAAGAAGACTAAGAGCGGCGTTGCCTTTCACATATTGTCTCGGAAAATAGATAACAAGTGAGGGAACTTAATATTTTAACACTGGTCAGGGGGGAACCTGTATTAAAACATTCCGTTTTCTATACGTTCCCTTGCTTCAGGCTTCATGGGTACAGCCAAAAAATATAATAAATTTAACATCTAGTACCTACATAGATAGTGAGAATGTCGAGGCGCAGGGGCACGTATAACGTAATACGTGCGACTGTATAACGCGATGGTTGTGAGTTCGATTCCCACTCGGGGGGCGTTGAGTTACACCATTCAACACGCAATGCCACAAAAATTCGGCGAAAAGTAGGGAAAGGAAATGTCTTGGTGGTAACGAAGTATCTTAATATTAGGTTTCCAGGTTCCCTCTATCCACCCTGCTGTGCGGGATGCGGCGTAAACCTAAAAACAATCTAGCACCTAGCCAAGCATAACATGTGAACATATTTTAAAAGCATAAATCTAAGAATGCCATTAGAATTACAACAGTTGTCAGTCGTCAGTCGTCAGTCAGTCCCGCGTCGAATGACGGCATTAGTGATTCGTCACAGGCGTGCTTGCAGTGTTTGCGGGTTGCGCCTGCTCCACTGACCTCACCGCCACCTTCGCTTTCTATATATCTTGATATTATGTTATGTTATTTCGTCATAATTTAGAAAAAACTATGGAAAATATAAAATTAGGAAATTATAATTATAGATATAGGTAGTTAGTTTTACGTTTCAACTCAAAATTTTATTGCATCAAATATATTTCCTTAGAGGCCATCGTGACGCATGAGCACAAGCGTGCGACCATAAACGCGACAGTTGTGGGTTCGATTCCTGCTCGGGGGAAAATATTTAATATTTTCATTTTCTCGTTCTTGTAACGAGGCAAAGCGCGACGTTGAGTTCCGCTACTCAACAAACAAAAGCCTCAAGAATTCAGCGTGCACTACTAGGTTGCCAGGCTGCCTCGTTTATCCATTTATATGCTATGTGCAAGATACAGCGTAAAATAAAAAAAATACAAAAAAAATATTTCTATCGTCGTTTATTTCTCAACGGTACGGCTTCTGACTGTAATGTTCATAGGTTCGATGCTACTCGGGGCAATTAATTATTTTATTTCCGTCAGTTACGCCATTTAACATTCAATGTCTTAAACGAAGTATCCTGACTTCCTGATATATAGCGTAAAACTGAAAGAACTCTACAAATATTTTCGATGGACGACCGACCCCATTGTTACTACTTTAACTTTCTAACATTGTACCTACTTATAGGTTACATTACGCATATAAATTATTAAAATATTTGGAAAAGTTAGCTTTATATGATTCGCAAACTTACTTTCACTGTAAACAATAAACCTAAGTTAAGTATGAGTATAACAATATCTGGCCGCCGTAGTTCGTGCGCGTGTTGGTAGCGCGAACATTCTTCTCACGGGGCAATTATAGGGATACAAGTACCCCTAATTTCATACTACCAGACTACCAGTATATAATAAAGCTTCAAAAATATAAAATAGTTTTTCTTTTATTTTTTATCTTCAACTTGTATCCCGCACATAACCGGGTGGACAGAGAGAATCTAATATTAGGACACTTCGTTTCCATTAAGGCTCTTTCACCCTCCACCTTCCGCCGAGTTCTGGAGGGATTGCGTGTTGAGTGGCGGAACTCAAGGCCGTGCTTTGCCTCATTACCAGAGCGAGGACAGATTGTGCGTCGATTTCTTCAAGTGGATCGAACCCACAACCTGTCGCGTTCACAGTCTCACCTTTGTGCCCCTGCGCAACGAATGGCCTCAGTTTTACACTCATCTGAATTTACCTACACACAACACAACATTAATATTTAAAGAAAAATAAATATAAAGTACATCGGCAGACATTTTTTATCTTATTTAACCTTTTTTTTTGTTAACAGAATAATAAAATTTTATTGATTGTAAATCATAGACACGTTGCTAACACATAGTATAGGTAATTACGATTAAAAGACCATATATTATAAATTTATCGATATATAGAATCTAAGAAATCGCGTAATTATTACGTTCTCGTCTAACTCTTGGGGGCGTTCCGGACAAATAGTCGATGGGCATAACTTTTTAATTTTTTGATAATGATCGGTACAGCGTGGAGCGGCGTGGGCCGGCGCGACCACACTAGGTATCCATACCTATATGTGAAATACTGTTAAACTTTCATATAATTTAATAATTTAATATCATTTTATATTGACAGCCGTATGAAAATTTGGTTTGTTCTTATTAAAATAACGTGTAATTTTAATTAGAACAAATTTATAGAATGAATGTATAAATGTAAGCATATGTTTATTTTAATTGTAGTTGGCTCGTCGTTAATGGTATTTTTATAATAAAATGTATTATTATAATCATTCATAATCTTCATTGTAATTAGTAAATCAGTAAAAAATATTGTCGAGACTTATTGACTCGACGAAATTCGATTCGATACATTGAGGCATAAAGTTTTTGCACAATGCCCTGGTTAACACGTTTAAATATGATTTTTGACGTATACCTATATATTATACCATATAACTAAATATGTATATAATTAATATGTAATCTATATATATAAAAGGACTTGTGCTGACTGACTGAGGTAAGACGCACGCAGAGCCGTAACCGCTGATGGTAGAAACGTGAAATTTGGGCAGATGTTCATTTTCATATTCTGGACATCCACTAAGAAGGGAATTTGAAAAATTTTAACCCTAAAGGGATGAAATAGGGGTTGAAAGTTTGTATGGAATTTTTTTTTATCTGTACCGATTTTTATAAAATTTGAAATTCAGACTCTTAAAAATATTTTATTGAATACGTGTTTCGTGGTTTTTTTAGAATTCACTCCTAATAAGCGGGCGAAGCCGCGCGCGCCCTCTAGTCTATCTATATATATAAAAGGATTTGTGCTGACTGACTGAGGTAAGACGCACGCAGAGCCGTAATCGCTGATGGTAGAAACGTGAAATTTGGGCAGATGTTTATTTTCATATTCTGGACATCCACTAAGAAGGGAATTTGAAAAATTTTAATCCTAAAGGGATGAAATAGGGGTTGAAAGTTTGTATGGAAAAAAATTTTAATCTGCACCGATTTTTATAAAATTTGAAATTCAAACTCTTAAAAATATTTCTTTGAACACGTGTTTCATAGTTTTTAAGAATTCACTCCCTAAGGGTTCAAATAAGGGGTTGAAAGTTTATATGGAAAAATCTTTAAATTGCCACAGATTTTCTTAAAAATTTAAATTCAGACTGTTAAAAATATTTTATTAAACGTGGTTTTTTTAGATTTCACTTCTAATAAGCGGGCGAAGCCGCGCGCGCCCTCTAGTGTATAATATTTTAAATGAACATAAAACATGTACAATTTTTGTGCTAAGTATTTCAACAGCGGCGTGCTTTAATCTGGATCGATTTTTTCTAAAATTTATATAAAAATTCAAACTACAACATACTATAATAACACAACAACAATAATAACAAAATATTAGGAACCAAAAAAATATAGAAAAACGTACAGCGAAGCCAATTTAATTCATATATCTAGTAAAGCTTATACGATCTATCCCACAATAATATACCTATCCACGGTACCAAAGCCTCATACTTGATAAGGCGTGAAAGCGCGACGGCCTCACGAGCGTGTCACTATGCCAGGAATCTCCCGAAACACGCTGGAATGTGGAATATTCACGATTATCAAAAACGTGTACCGCCGTGCACCGTGACACTCGTGTGCACGCGCCTTTTGTTGTTAATAGTGATGATAACGAGGCTTAAGATTTTTTACTAACCTGTTAGGTTTATATTTGAGGTTTTTTTTTCGTAGTCGAGTACTTTTATTTTAATAAATAGAAGAAGAAAAATCATCCTCAAAAGCTAGATATGAGCTAGTGTCGAGATAATCTGTTCCTCAAATTTTATTCAATTATCATGACATCACTTGGTGAATAGCGGAACTTAACATCGTGAAGATGAAGAAGAACAACGCGAAGAAACGATAGGGAAAGCGTTCCCTTTCCTTTCTTCGCGTTTATAGTCAGAAGCTAGTCTACTATTGCCACTACGTCCTCAATGAAGGGATAATTTTCAATTATGTTGTTTTTGTGTGTTTATTGAAGTATCAACATTTTCAGTAGACACTAGTAGTACAGCTGTAATTATCTTATTAACATTTGCTGCTTAAGCTTTAACTCTTAATAGATTTATCCTAATAAATAAGCCTCTTTTATATTCAAGCATCTAATCTAATTAAACGCTAAATGATCTAGGCAATACCTCAAAAAATCTTTATAAAATAACTCTTAATAGAGCACATAGTTTTATTGTAACCTATTACAAAAAAACTTTATAAAAACGTTTTTTAAACATCGCGCTGATTTCCTCTTTTAGCAAGATAGGCAGGGAAACCTGGGAACCTAGTATTGAGATACTCAGTTCCCAGAGAACAAGAAGATAAAAAAAATTCTGCCGTATTCTCGAAGCGTTTTGAGTGGCGAAACTCAATGCCGCCTATTTGCCTTGATACCAAAGTTTGAAATGGAAATATTGAATATTTTATTCCTTCGAGTGGGAACCAAACCCACAACCTCGGCGTTTACAGTCGCACTCATGAGACGGCCTTATCTTTTTCATTAAATTTGAAGATTTGCTGCCTTTTATAATTTCTTGCCATAAGTAATTAGATACAGTGATAACTGTATCATAATGCCTGCCTCTCACGTCTCAACTCTTTGATAAAATCACAAACAAGTTCACATTATAACTATATAGTCATTATCGATAAAAATCATCTCGTATTCTGATTACATTAATGTTATTTGTTTAAATAAGCTATGCAGTTCTTCCGGTGAATAATATCTACGTACCTACTGGGTGTATTTGTGGAAGTGGTAACTGGTGGAGGCAGATCTTGCAACCCTGGAGCTGACCAAGGTACTCAGACATCGCGGAGAAAGTGCCTATATATTAAAAATATAAAGCGCATCCACGAAGCCAGTCAAATGCATTCAAAATTCTGCGGACAACCGACAGTCTCAATTTCCAGTTCCTAATAAATATATCGGTATTACCTTAATATCTAAGTAGATATAATCTAAGTAGATAATAATCTAAGTAGATTATTATCAATTAATTCTTTTGATATACTTTACTTTTAATTTAACTTAGATATTTTATACGTACATAGAAAATAGCTGTACGTAGTGACTAGCGTGAGATTGTAAACGCGATAGGTTTTCGGTTCGATTTCCATTCGATAGATCGATGAAGTTTTGAATATTTTCATTTCTTCCCACTGGTAACGTGGCAAAAAGCGCGGCGTTAAGTTCCTCAAGAATCTGGCGGAAAGCGGGGAACGGAAGTGACTTAATGGGAACAGAACGTCTTAAAACTAGGTTTCCAGATTACTCATACATACTTTGCTATGTGCGGGATAGAGCGTAAACCTAAAAAGATATTTTTATTACATTCACCTTTTATTTTTATTTTATAATAGACAATTTTATAATAATATATAATCATTTTGGTGCACTAAAAAGAAGCCGCATCATTAAGAAGCAGCCATTGCTTTGCTTAGAGGTAGAAAATACGTTCAAGTTTCAAATACAGGTGTCGAATACCACAGTAGACTAATTTTGTGTAAAGTGTTAAACGAACAAACGAAGCAAAACAAAACATTGTGCATCTAATTTCAACGTTTGTAAGAGAAATGCGTGTTGATGTTAATTATACTAATAGTATTGTTAAATATTTCAATACAGATGGTTATTTTAGATATCTATTGATTTTTGGGTACTTATAGATTTCTATTTAATAAATATATTCCGTATAGTTAGTTCGCCATCATAGGTCATATTTAGTACAAGAAGAATGCTATATTATAACACTAAAGAGTTTGGTTTTTTATTTTAATTCGTACTTACACTACAGACTTATGGTCCGTACCTTTTCTTATTTTTACATTTCTTTTAATTTTTTTTTCTGTAGCTATTACCTAGAGCCAGATTTATGTTATTATACACATATATTTCTATATTTATACAATATCTCATTAAGACAGTCCAGTTATTCATTTCAGTTGCCACTTACTAACTTAATCTAACACTATAATCTAAATCTACATGCATAAAAATAAACATTCATAATAAATGAATTTAACTTAATCGATACAATAAGATAAAATGTTAATTACGGATTACACGATAAATTTTATACAACCATACAAATATTTCTTATGTAAGAGTTTGGTTAGTTAAACGCTCTAATACAGGATTGTAGATCAACGAGAAGTAAAACTTATTAAAGTTGACAAACTTAAATTTGCCATAACAAAATATAAGTTTGTAATCTTTTTTTTTCTATCTATTATTATCATTATAGTAAGAAAATCTACAATTTAAAGAAAACCCAGCCACATTTTCATAACCAAAGCTGAACAACCCATTCTCACGGGTCCACCAGAGCAAGGCATGCGAGCGCTGCCCGAGGATACCACCTTAAACCCTCGGTCACGAACATTCATTATAGCACTCTTAATTTAGATGTACGACCATATCGCCGCCGTTATTTATCTACTCATTATTCGAACTCATTTAGTTTCAACAAAGCGTGCGATTTAATGTTTTAAATGGTGTAATAATAGTCATCAATCATAGAGGCTTGTCTAGTTGGTTTGTTGTATTTGGAATATTGTATTTTACTTTGGTGTTTGGAATATTGTATTTTATGGTATAAGTGTACGTAAAAACTTTTAATATATGTCAGCTTCACGCTGTATCCCGCACATAGCAGGGTAGGCAGAGGGAACCTAGTGTTAAGACACTCCGTTCCCCACTTTCTGCCAAATTCTGAAGGTATTGCGTGTTGACTGGCAGAATTCAACGCCGCGCTCAACCTCGACACCAGAGCGAGGAAAATATAAATTTAAGTAAATATTTCATCTCCTCGAGTGAGGATCGAGTCCACAACCAGTCGGTTTTACAGTCAAACCTCGTGCCGCTCCGCCACGACTGGCCACAACACTGCACTTTATGTTACATTAACTCGAAATGAGGCTCAAGGAGTTAAATCTGCTATATTAAAAACAAAAAGCTATAACTAACACCGTAATATTATATAAATAAAACTCAAAACATGTAAATTGAAAAAAAAATAAACCTTACCATTATTTTCTCTATTTATCAACAAAAAAAGCTAAAAAAAAACCCAAAATAAAAATAAAACGAATAAATACATTTAGAAATCGCCATCACAAATCACGCTACGGTATCTCCATTATACTTTTACTTTCTTACCTCTACGTGCCGTAGCTTACGCGGTTACGGGGAGACTATAGCCAGTCAGTCTATGACGCGAACTGACCAGAGACGGTCATTATAGCACTGTATACGTGAAACGGGTCAATTATAGATAGTCACAGGTTCTATAGTACTTTCCGGTGCGTCAAGTTTTTGTTTTTTAAATGGTTATGTTTGATAATAAATTAAAATGATCGTATAAGAACTGTGGTAGAGCCTAATCAAAAATTCTTAATACTTTTTTTATATGTTCTTTATTGGTTAAATAAGCGAAATCATTGCGAAATAAAGTTGTTTGTGCCGTTTTGCAGAAATAACATTCAAAGAATTGCCGCCGCCATATCGGGAAAATGAGGAGGAAGCAGATTATCGTGGGAATCACGAGCCACAAATCGCGGTATGATTTAATGATCTAAGAAAACTTAAAATAAAATTACTGTTTTAATATTAAACTTTTAGTGAAACTATAGTCACAATTAAATAAAGATTCTCCAAAGTTTAGATATACTTATTATAATAAATAGAAAATTATTTCTTTCTAATGTAGTAGTACATAAGTAGAGTAGTAAGTATGTAAAATAAGTATGAATTCATTTCTGGTTATAAAATAACGAAAAAAGCTCTACGCTGTATCCAACATATCGCAAGGTAGGCAGAGGGAACCTAGTGTTAAGACACTTAGTGCCGCGCGTTCCCACGCATTTTTAAGATATTGTGTGTTGACCGGAACATCGCGCTTTGTCTTGTAAACAGAGCGGGGAAGTGAAAATATTTCCTCACTCTGTGCAAGAATCGAACCCACAACTATCACGTCAGCCTTACTTGGTTGAACTTAAAATTATATACAGAGATATTTCAAAATAAATCTTACTACATTTGCAGAATCCACCGTCATGCGAAGCTCTAGATTTGCTCGCAAATTGCAATATAACGAGTGAACCTTGCGAACAATCTGAAGTCGAATACGCGGAGATTAAAGAGATGGGCATCTGGCACTCCACGCCATTAGCCCACAGACATAAATCTAAAATATCCCTCAAATGGGTTTTAAAGGAAAACCTGGGAAAAAGTGATAAGAAAAATGTAAATGGATTGAGAAGTGTCACAAATGAGAAACAGAAATGTGTAAAAGACCTAAATTACAAAGTAGGACGGAACGAATATTATGATTTAAGATTTAAAAGTGCCTGTGATGAGTTTAACGGTGTAGAATCATTCTCTGATACTAGTGTTGGGACAGAAGAGTATGTGCGGCGGAAACATCGACACAAGCACAGACGAAGGAAGCGAAATAACAAGTTCGGATACGATATCCGTGATTTGGATTCATTTTTAAGTGAGGTAATTCAGAAATTTGTTTATTCTATATTTTGGTTTTTTTAGCTTTACGCTGTATGATCGTGGCAGGCAGAGGGAATCTTGAAAGAGTTAAGACACTCCCTTCCAATTAAGAAACTTTCACTGCCCACTTTCCGCCGAATTCTGCAGGCATTGCAAGTTGACACAACGTCGCGCTTTGCCTTAACTTGAAGTTAATAGAACGTTACATCAAAAATCATGCTATGTAAATTTTTTAAAACAAAATCTAAATGTTTACACCAAAATTTTACAAAAATCAATTCACCTAAATAAGTACATAATTATATTCGCATTTTTAACAAACAATACAAGACTTAAAAGAGGGTAATTAAGTGAATTCATAAATGACGTATTTCAATTTACGACCAGTCGTCCATCATTCAGTGTTGAATTACGATCATTACCGAAACGCAGCATAAAGTTCAAAGCAATTTTTCATTTCTGCCATATTTATTTGTTTTTGTTGTTATATACTCCTATACGGTATCTGTGCAGTTTATTTTTTAAATGCTTCATACAAAATGACTTAAACTGATTAGTTTAATTATTTTTTAAGCTTATATATTTGCTGCTTTTTTTATTAATAAGATACATTATTCATTATATTCTTAATAAATACACGCAAAGTCCCGCAATATTACGAAATACAGCCATTAAACCAAATAAGTAATCATGAGAAACAAAAAAAAAAATGCATCAAAGGTCGTAAGTTTTTTAAGACCCTTAACCATATAACGTGCACGAACAAGAAATTTAAACCGCGAAATTGGCGCAAAATTGGAGAAGTTATAAATTGCTCGTCATTTTCAAAAATCTTTTAAAACATGATGCTGTGATTTTGAAGCTTACCGGTTTAAATTCTTTCGTAAGAAATAAAAGCTGCATTATGTATCGTTATTCAATAACGATTTGTAAAACCATTTTACATTATTAACTCGTTGAATATGGTTATTTATTAAGATATATGATACTGCTATATTAGATTATTATTGTAATAAACCTAACGATGCCTAATAATAGAGAACCTAGTCTAGGTATTTTAGATGCCTAATGTCATATGTGTATTCAAAAGCTCTAAAGAAAATTTTAGCTATTATAGCGTCAAATTAAAGTAATTTCTATTTGCAATACAAAACTTTATTATTACATTCCAATGTCCTGCTCACTAGACTATAAAAAAAAATTGTGCTTTTTTAATAAAATTAAAAAAAAAATGCAGAAAACGGGGAACGAAGCGTCTTAATCTTTCTGAGGTTCCCTTTGCCTACCCAATTGGGTGCAGGATACAGCATGAAGCTAAAAAAACGTTTAAATAAATAAATAATAAATAACAATAACAAACAAACAACAAGCAAATGGTCATGATATCAAATCGATTTCTGTATTTATGGATCAAAAGCTCGTTCGTGATAAATTCACTGCGAGATTACATTAGTGCTCTAGTTTCAACAATTGTAATAGAATGTATTCAACAGAAATTACAAATTGTTTATTATTGAGATTTCTGTGTGAAATTTATTTATACCTACTTATCAGATTAGTAATTCCTTTTGGCTGGTTTCGGGCATATATACGAGTATGTATTTAAGTTCACTCGTCATATCTAGTGCTAGTATATGTAAAACTCCATAAGAAATCAAACACGTGGAGAGAGGTTTCATTTAAAAAAAATAATTTTCGTTGAAATTAACAATTAATATATATATTTATAATAAAATTGTAACGGATAGGTGTCTGTACATGAAAGATATATAAGAAAAGAAAGAATTTAATTATTATTATTAATGTAGTAGGTGGAAACCGAACGAACCGAACATTTTTAATCTTTTTGTCTGTTTGTAACGATAATCTCAGAATCGGGTTAACTGATTTAAATGCGGTTTGTTGATTGGAAATGGTTGCGGTGATTCTGGCAAGCTTCCGTTAATGTATAGGGCTTGTTATATTACAATCGGTTCATAAATAAAAAAGTTATATCAATTTAATGTACTTAGTTCGACAAATTTGCTGATTGCTATAACAGTTATTTTATACAACTGTTTTACTGAATGGCTGGTTATATCTTTAGCTTTCAATTTGTGTGATGGTAAATCATTAAGATTTCAAGATTTTGGCTGGGGATCGAAGTATACGAAGGAAAAGGCTTGCCTTGCACGCGTACTTACCGTCTACCTAAATACCGTTTAGCTAAATATTTTTCTTTAAATATAACAAAATTTGCGAGCAAAATTAAATAAATTCCCAAAAGACTTAATATAATAGACTGTCGTGGCGCAGTATTAGAAGTGTGTACTTTACAATAATAGAAATATCATATAAATAAAATTGAATATAAATAAAGTTAAAGGGTTTGTCTTTGATATCAACATAACTGTGTTTTATTAAGTGCATATAGCGATTCTCCAATATAAGTTGATATTTATTAAGCAGCCATGTATTGTTTGAAATTTTTTAATGATAGGTGGAGATTTGTACCTCAAAAGGAAAAAAAACGGAACCTCTGTAGGTTCACATTAATGTCCGTCTATCAAGACTATTTTACTTACGACTGCGTTATGGTATTAATCTGAAAGTATTACAACGCAGTCAAAAGATATTTACGTATCGTTTTTGCTTCAATTAGTATGAAATTCACCGCACAATCAAAACCCGTACTTCCCGTAGACCTATAAGTATGAAATTTTGGACGAATCTTACAATACAAATAAAGGAAAAAATCGAAAACTAAAAATTTATTAATATTTCATAGAAAAAAATCATTACAAGCTAATACAAGTATTTCATACTCAATAAGTGTATATATGTAATTTGGGGGCACCCAAATTTAAGTTTCTTAATTTTATTTGTCGCATCATTAAAATCTATAAGGTATATGCTAATCACAAAACTGAAATTAATACAGACCCTTTGTGGGAGAACCTGACTCACGCTTGGTGGGTTTTTTCTTCTTAAATAAACATTCATATATTTCAAGCAGGCGTAGCCGCACGGAGGCCGCTAGTACACAATAAAATACTTAATTTAATTTTTCTTACAGGCGTCTATAGATCGACCGGGAAATATTCCTGTGGTAATCGCTTTTCCAACTACTCTATATCAAACCCAGAAAGACCTCCAACGCGAACTAACTCTACCCTTAGGCACAGTGGTTAATGCAGTTTTCAAAAATCAGCAATGGCTATACGCTCAAACTCCGCACGGTGACGAAGGCTATGTCATGTACAGTGCATGTTTACCTTTGGGAATTTTGCCTAACAAGTAAGTAATTTGACCATGTTGAAATGAATGCAATAATAGCGTCCTAAAATGTTCTTTTTTAGGAGATATGTGAAAAATAAACCGACAATTTAATATAAATTGTAAAGCATGACAGCATTAACCTTCTTTTTAAATAACACTACTAGCCTATAATCGTGGGTAAATTGATTCCGCCGTTAGAGGATTAAAAGGGTATTCAGTATTTAATCCAAATTTATCTCAAAACGTTAACCAAGAAGTACATTTTTAAATCCTTTTGTAGCTCTTTTCCTTTTTACTATTCGAGATATTTTTTTGTATTCTTTCAATAATACACTTTTAATTTATATGTAATATTCTTCTTCAGGTCATCTCTCCACAAGAAGACACCATGTTGGGAAAGCAGCACTGACATCTACCCGCGTCCGTGCGGAAACTTGACAGACAATGAAAAAGAACAACTGCGCGGCAGAACACGTTCGGAATCGCGGTACAAACCAAAAAAACGTGAAAAAACATTTTGTCCCGAAAAAGATTTCGACGATCTCTATTTAAAAACTAAATCCGTATCAAGTATTAGTAACTTTAAAGAAAAAGACTACAAAAATGCAAAAGATAAAGTTCAAAGACAAACTTTAGTGTTCGTGAACAGTGATTATAATGGTAGTGCTCTAAATAGAACAGTTTCTGTGAGAAAAGGTGAAGTTGTTGTTCTTATACAAGGAGGCGAAGAGACTGATGTGGACTTAGAATGGTTTTATATAAGAAAAAGAGATGGAAGTCAGGGTTTCATCCCAGCGGCTATAGCTGGACATGGATATATTTAAAAATTAAATAACAAAAAATATATATTTTACCAATCAATTTAAAGGTTGTTTATAGATTCTAATACAAAGTTATAAATTTGCATTTACTACCTGTGTAAAAAGTTAATATATTAGTAAGATAAAAGGTGTGTATTATTTTTTCTTTTCCTACTTATCATATTATTTCAATGAAGGTCATGAATAAAGTTTTGAATAGTAGAATTAAGACTCACATAAAAAAAAGTAAAGTGAACTCAAACCATATAATTTATTAGATAAATAATAGAATATATAAATATAAATTAATTACATAAATAAATATAATTGTGCCAGATTTCGTTGGCCAAATTATGATATTAAGATTTTCCCCGCACAAAGTTTCTCCAAATAGAAAACAAGTGAAAATTTATGATATTATTATTAAATAATAAAAATAAAGATTAAAACAAAAATAAGTACAAAAAAATATTTATTCAGCCAAATCATCTAAAATGCAACACTTGATCTCTATAATTGAACGAAGTACACAAATCAATTTCAGGACTTGAACCAGCTATTGTCAATACTTTATTAGGACTTGTTTTTAACGCCACTGAGTATACTGTGGCTGCCGACACTGGTAATTCCACTTTTATATCACCAGAATAATTAAGTTGATATAAATGTTTGGCTGCCCCTCCAGCGAAAACGCAGTCGTCATGGAAAAATGAAACATGGATGCCATGGTCCGGGATATCAAAAACTGTCACTGCATCAAGTGAACGAAGATGCCATAGAGCAAGTCTTGGGCCTCCACCACATACCTGGAAATAATTTTAATAATAATATTAAAAATAATCATGTTCCCTCACATGATATACGGGAACATATAAGGGAAGAAAATATAGTAGATGCAATAAAGTGTATGTGTTTGTAGATGCCTGTTCATACCTAGGTATTTGTCTACATATATGTGTATATGTATGACTCTGTGATTTGAACTAATTCATACATTCAATTTTATGTTTTATCATACTCACAATCCAATCATCTCCTAGAGAGGCAGACCCAACCCATTTTCCCAAGTCAGGCCTAGCTACTTTCCTGTTGCTGTGTGGCCTGATTTTATTTTGAGCTTTCTTTGTTCTTATATCCCAGAGTAAAACTTGTCCATCTTCGCCAGCCGATATTAATTGTTGTCCACTAAAATGTTAATTTATTGTTATTAAAGCTTTCATTTCCATATACTTTTTTTAGCTTCATGCATATTGTATATAGGTTACACAGAGGGACCTAGAAACCTAGTGTTAAGACACTCCATACTTAATGGAAATGACACTTCCATAACCCTAGTTTTGGTTTAATTTTTTTTAATTGGAGGTGTTAAGTGGTGGAAGTCACTGCTGCACATTGCCTCATTATAGAGCATTAACATGATAACATTCTGGAGCGGGAATCAAACCCACAACCTCTTGTGTTTATAGTAGTATGGATCATGACTGGCCTCAATAAAATTTATTCATTGTTATAAATCAAAATATGTATATATATTTTTTTAGCTTATGTGTATATATACAGGTACAAAAATTTTACTTACTTTCCATGCACACTGTGGACATAGTCAGTATGTCCATCATAAGTAGCAATTAACCTTCCATCCTCCAAATCATAAGCATACACTTTATTGTCCCCACAACCTACATAGAGTCTTTCTTCTTCAGTTGAATACCATAAACAATTGATATCACATTTTTCTACTACTGACTGTGATTGCACTCTTATAGTCCAAGAAGGTTTCCCTAATTTAGTATTTATTACAGCTTTCCAATCCCAACCAGATATTTCATTCATTGTACCAACTATTAAAAACTTTGATGTAGAAACTAAACTACATATTTGTTCCTCAGATTCAAGTAAGTGAGTGTATTTTGGTTTATTATAATCTGAAGTAAGTAATTCTACAACTGGATTAAATATGTTGTCTAAGCTGAAATAAACATTTTATATTAATTATAAATTGTAATAATCTTTTTTTTTTTAAGAAAAAGAAAAGGCAAACAAGTGTTTGGGTCACTCGATGCCCACGACCCCGTGCAGCACCAGAGGAGCTACAGGTTCGTTGCCTGCCTGTAAGGTGGGTTGGGCTATATCATAAATTGATATAGCAATGTTTAAAAGCGATTTTATTTGGTGTAATTCTTGACAATTGTTATGCAAGACTATACATAGAACGCACTGGACTTTAGAAACCTACGTATATATAAAATTAAAGCCATACTCACTCAAAAATAGCTATTTGCCCATAAATATTTCCTGCTACTAAATATTTACCGCAAGGTGAGAATGCTTGGCTAAGAACTGTGTTATATAAAATTTTATCTAACATTTTAACATAAGGTGTTAATGAATTATCTATAAGAAAGAATTCAGCTTTTATAAACTAACTAAATAGTAAATAAACACAGTTCAAATACTCATAACCTCTGTTTTGTGTTTTGACAACTAATGTTTGGTATTGGTATAGTTTCTGACAACTAAAAATATATGATCAGTATTGTGTTTATGAACTTTAAGTAACAATATTTTTCGAGGATAAATTTTAGAATTCCGTTCTGTTTATTCAAATAAATGTTTCTCAGGTTTCTAAGTTACATGAATAAAAATATCACAGACAAATTTGGCATTTTATTTTATAAGCTGTTAAGCAATTTTTTTTTAATCTTCGCTGTTTCTATAATAGGAATATGAGTTATCTGTGGTATGGACGGACGCAAAAAATCAAAACCATTCGACCAAGATGGACGTATTTTTAATATACAGAATTAATTAATGAAATCCTTACAATATAGGTGAGAAATTTCAAGCCTGCTATACATTTTCATTCAATACAGTTTTACAACTATTATACTTGAAGTATAGTGTTTTTGTTGTTGAAATTTTGTCTATTTATCAAATTAAATTCGCGACGTAGATATGTAACAATATTTCAATAATGTGCCTTCTTTTTAGATAATAACTAAAACATCATAATGTATAATGGTATTGGATTAACAACGCCGAGGGGCTCAGGAACAAATGGTTATGTGCAAAGAAACTGGGCATCAGTACGTAAAACTAAAGATACTGTCAACTATAGGACTGAAGATGAAATAGCTAAGCTCGACTCAGCTTCGAATAAACAACCAAACCGGGAAATACTCGACCATGAGAGGAAACGAAAAATAGAAGTAAAATGTGCTGAATTGGAGGATACTTTAGAAGAGCAAGGGTCAGTTTTCTTTAAATATTAAGTACAAACACAGTTGTAACCTACAAATTTATCTTAGGTGGCGCCTGAAACCCCATCCCCCTGAGTCCCTATCTAGTAATATAATAGACAAGAAACTTAATGTCTTCTCAAAACTTTTTTATATATATTTTTATATTACAAATATTCTTCCAGGAAAATAACCATTAATTAAAATACCCATTCATGAAAAAAAGATATTTTAATATATTTTTTAAGTCCTACAGTCATTTTCTCTTAATTGTTTTTTTTAAAAACATCTCTAGTAATTTGTGTCAAAGAAGATATGGTAAAGATATAATGATAATGCTAGTTACAAAATGGGCAATATAATCAATAAAATATGACTGTTTCATTTGAAACACTGGGATAATACTCTTAATGTCTGAAATGATAATTGCTTTCATAATTAAACAAGATTTTCTTTATTGTAGCGTAGTAATTATCAGACTATATGTAAAATTATTAGGGATGTGATCCCCACTTAGGAGAATAGATATTTATAATTATTTTCTTTTGTATAACATGGTAAGTGCAGTATTCCTCTGATGCAATGTGTTCAACTAAGCAAAAAATTAAGCTAAAGTGTTTGAACAGATGGAAGACATGTGAGAATATATTGTAAATTCCCAGATATTTTTAATAAAAAAACTGAAACTTTTCAAGGCCGTTGTGGTGTAGAGGTACAAGGGTGTTAATTAACATGATGGTTGTAGGTTCAATCTCCATTTAAAGAATGAATTATTATTTATTAATATTTTCATTTCTTCGCTCTGGCTCTGTAAGGCAAAAATTCCGGTGTTGAGTACTGCCACTCAATACCTCTAAATAATCAGCAGAAAATGGGGAATGAAGTGCCTTAATGCTAGGTTCCCTCTGCCTACACTGGGTATGCATGATACAATGTGTTGTTGATTTATTTTATTTATATTTATTTTTTATATATTTACTTATATTAAATTTAAAAATATAATTGACTATTATTTCATAGCAACCTAAGGTTGCCAGAAGCCATAAAATGGCCTTATCACTACAATTTTACAGCTACAAATTAATTAGCAGATAAGCCAAAGCTTACTAATGCAACAACCTTTTTTAATGATTTTTTTTAAAGTTAAAATGTTTTGTTAATCAATCTATTCTAAACAATTATGCTTAAAAATAGTTTTCAAACCTGCTGCATGTTTTATACTGTATAAAAGGGAATTCAAAAAGAACCTTATTCAAGACAGGCTGTTCATTGATATTTGCTAGAATTTTACACATTGTATGTTAAGTGACAAAACTTAACACCACACTCTAGTAACAAGGCCAGGAAATGAAAATAATCTATTCTCCCAGGTGGCGATCATACCCACAAGCCTTGTGTTAATATTAGATATTGATTGATGAAATTTCATATTGCCTATAATTATCTCTTCTGGTTATGTGGACTATAACATATAGTCAGATTTCACATATTTAGCACCTGTCAGTTTTCTGTGCTAAATAGTTTCAAGTATGCTTTGTCTATAATTCACTCAGATCAATCATCTGTTACAAGAAATTTAACATATTACTGGTGACCCATGCACAGCTTCACACTCTTGGATTGCACAATTATTTAATTTCTTACCTGAATTATTTTCGTGATCTAATAACGCTATAATTTTAAGAAAATATTCCAACATAGAAAATTAAAATTTAGCCAATTCAATAAAACAGTCATGCGTAGCTATTTTGTCAAACAAAAATTAAATGTTATTACACTTAGGAAAGAAAAATGCTTATAATATTTAACCATCCCATCTATGTTAAAATTATTTATTTAAATGTAATGGGATTTTTATACGATATTTTTTTTTACATTTTCTTATTTCCTAAATTTGGAATAACATTTTGTTGCATCCCTTAACCCTGTTACCGGCAGCAATACGCCTTTCCACATCCATCTGGGTATCTTCCATCTCGACTGAACATACTTCCCAAGTTCTCTTCATTCACTTGTTTCCAAGAACGAAAAAAAAAGTTCCACTTCATTCACTTGTTCTAATATTTTACCATTTGCACTGATCTTGCATTCCGTCGTTTTTTTATCTTTTTCAAAAAAAAAAATATTGATTTTTATTATATTGATGCCCTCAATAATAGATTTCCTCGCTTATCTTCCATGTACAATGATCAATTGCAATTTTATTATATGTATAAAAATAAATATTTTATAAATTTATTTAAAATTGACCTTGCTATAAGCGGGAAAGAGAGTGAAGCACAAAATATGTTAAAGTTATAAGTTTTAGTTTTTTGTTGTGTCTTGTTAATTGAAATTAAACATGGTGTTGAGTTTCACCACTCAACATTTTATTTGTTGTATTAAGGTGGTTAGTAAATAACTAAGTGATAAAAATTTATATACAATATTTCAATATTAATATATATTGACATTTTTCTGTAAACAAATATATATATTTTTTTCAATACCACCGGTGGCTTTTAAAATGTTACATTTTGCTTTATTTTATATGAAAATACAATATAATTCAGGGTTTGCGTATCGCTCGGCTTACAGCCGCAGCTGGCCAATGCGCGGCATGTCTACCATGAAGAATTAAATCAGAGAGGGTCGTATAGGTTTGACTCTGCTATATTTGAATGTACCTCATATTATTAACATAATTTGGCACGTTATTATCGATCTATTATAGGGTCGCCAACCCTAAAATTCAAAAAGTAAGACTTGAAATTGGATAAGCTTAAATAAGTACAATTAAAAAATAGAACGTCGTAATGTATAAGCAACAGTTTTTATTAATAGCTTTACGCTCTATCCGGATATAACATGGAAGGCAGTGGAAATATTAGGATACTTCCGTTCCACTCTTTCCGTCGATTTATTGAGGTATTGCGCATTAAATAGCGATACTCAACGCCGTGTCTCGTTTACCAGAGCGAGAAAATGAAAATATTAAATATATATAATATACAAATTTTATTTTAAATAATTTATAACAAGAAATAAAATAATGTATTCAAATAAAAAAACAATGCACATCTAAAACGTTGTCTTATCAGGGCTCTTATTAGAAAATACACGTCCAGCTTTAAAACTTACCAACTACCCCAGTATATAATAAAAACTAAAATAATATCCTAGAAAAATAGGACAATTCGCTATACTCTATGGGTCTATACGTGCTTTTGTGTACATACAGTCCAACCCCACCCACCCCTGCGCACGAGTGCGATCGATATCGAACCTGCTGCCTGTCACACTAATAAAACTATTCAGTACTACATACACAGCCGCACGCCACACACGAATATCTTATCGATGTTTTTTTTATTGGTTTTTGAAAAGTAATTTAGTGATTGTAAAACCATATCATGCTTTGGTAAGTTTAAGCGTTACACGGCTCGCAACTCGGTTATACGGTCGAAACCGTTTATTTTGAGATATCTTTACACTCGTATAGACGTGGTCACCGTCGTTGTCGATGTTTCGAATGTTTAAATTATAAAAATATTTTTATTATATATAATTTTTTATATCATTATGGTTTTTGGAGTTTTTTTATAAGATAATGAGTGTTTCCCTGGTTTGGCTGCGCAGGTTGCCCAAGGAAGAGATAGCGGCTCGCGTGGCTGCGTTCAGAGCAAAGCTGTCGGAAGCTGGCAACAATGAAAAAGATCTACCGCGAGATGAATTTGGACGTGTTGCGTGAGTAGTATTTATTTTTACCCTTTATTTCATATATTCTTAATTTAATTAGACATTTTTTTAGCTTTTCGTTTTTTCTGCATATAGCAAGATAGTCACAGGGAACCAACTAGCTAGTGTCAAGAGGCTCCGTCTCTATTTTAAGTCCAATTTCGCGTTTTGTTATAATAAGGAAATACACTTTTATTTATTATAGAATAAACTAATAAACTTTTATATACAGCTTTATATAAAAGTTTATTCTCCAGTGCGTATCGAACTCATAATCGTCGTGTTTACAGTTAGACCTGGTGCCGCTGCGCCACGACGGCCTCTTAATTATACTTAATAGGATATTATGAGATTCGTTTATCGAGTAGGTATTGTCGAAGGCCACCGCTAACGCAAGTTTGAACCGCTTTAATTAATTTTAAAGGTTTTATTTATTTCTCCAATGAACCACTGTTTACTTTAGTCACGATATACAATATACATATGTGCACAGTTCGATATGGTTGCGTTATTTGTGTTTTTAGTGAATTTATAGCTTCTGTTAAAATAAAGTATACGATAATAACGTATAATATTTAAATGTAAACATTTAATTTTATGAATTAAAGTGGAACAACGCATAGCAATTTTATTTTAATTTATGTATTTAAAAAAAACAATTTATTTATTTCAATTAGTTGGTTTTTACTAAAGTGTCTGTATTTCTTGGGATTTTTATACCATTATATGTCATAGTTTGTGAAAATAACCAATTAAGATAAAGAGCAATGATAAAATAAAATAATGATCAAAAATTCTAGGTCTGTTTTTTTAAACTGCTCTCAGCTCTGAGATCGATCTTGAGGTGCTATATTAATATTCTATGAAGTATAATGTCAATATCGATCTCAGAGTTGAGAGCGATTTCTAAGTAATAGTAGCTGCATTTCAGTTTGTTGCGGAAAATTGATTTTTCACATTAGAAAGCTTATATATCGGCGTAATTAAAAAGTGACTATTAACGTAATCGTGATAGCTTGAGCCATTTCATTTTGATTCGTCATAATTATACGCTCTAAAGAAGTGGGCTTCCATGTCTACTGTGGTAATATTAATTCATACAAAAAGATCTACTAATTTAGGATATTTAATAGCAAAAGAGGTTATTAGTCGTCACCCGCAACTTTGTTTGAGTGAACTTCACTTTGAGACATAAAAAGGAAAATCTTGATTTTTCCGCCCCTGTAGTAATTTCGAATTCGAATTTTCAAATTACTACCTCTTACATGCTAAAATTATACTTTCCAAAAATTATATTTAATTAATTAGTTTTCAGATTAGAAGAAAGGTGTTATACCTTTTTTCTCTTTTTGTCTACTTAAGTTGTTTATTATTCAGTATTGAACAGCGGAACTTAACGCCACACTTTATCCTAGTAATTCACTAATATCTATATATATAAAAGGACTTGTGCTGACTGACTGAGGTAAGACGCACGCAGAGCC
The DNA here is from genome assembly GCA_013421005.1 of Heliconius erato x Heliconius himera. Classification (NCBI taxonomy): domain Eukaryota; kingdom Metazoa; phylum Arthropoda; class Insecta; order Lepidoptera; family Nymphalidae; genus Heliconius; species Heliconius erato x Heliconius himera. Next base: position 8,260 of record JAATLQ010005449.1, on the reverse strand, counting down.
GTAACCGCTGATGGTAGAAACGTGAAATTTGGGGAGATGTTTATTTTCATATTCTGGACATCCACTAAGAAGGGAATTTGAAAAATTTTAACCCTAAGGGGATGAAATAGGGGTTGAAAGTTTGTATGGAAAACTTTTTTAATCTGTACCGATTTTTATAAAATTTGAAATTCAGACTCTTAAAAATATTTCATTGAACACGTGTTTCATGGTTTTTAAGAATTCACTCCCTAAGGGTTCAAATAAGGGGTTGAAAGTTTATATGGAAAAATCTTTAAATTGCCATCGATTTTTATAAAAATTTAAATTCAGACTGTTAAAAATATTTTATTGAACACGTGTTTCGTGGTTTTTTTAGAATTCACTCCTAATAAGCGGGCGAAGCCGCGCGCGCCCTCTTGTTTAAAATAAAATCTCTTTTCCAAATGTGATTTATATGTACCGACATTAATTACAGCCAGAAATGTCATATCTAGATCACGATGGTACTCAAACTTTACATATACTCTCTCCATGATTGACTGCGACGACATACAAAAATTTGTTCATTAAAATGGCAATTTTATAGGAACCCTCTAGAAGTGCACTTGAAACCTGTCGATGTCGCAGTTGCCAAGAAAGCCTCTCGCTATTGTTACGTATGCGTCAAACACTAGACTAGACCAGACTTTGCAGGGTGTGCCCACGTAATATCGACGGAATCCTATTATTTTGTTGTTCTTTATAGTACCTAGGTACATATAATATATATTAGAACTAATAGTTCTTAACGTTATATGGTATTTAGTTCTTCATTTAGTAGTTCTTGTTGTGTTTCTTTTTATGTTTTTACGTATTTTTTTTTATTTGGCTGCTAGCCAGAATGTTTTTTTTTAATTTACAGTTGAAATTAATCATACAATTTGTGACAAGTAGTGGCGTAGGGGCACAAGCGTACGGCTGACAACGCGACAGGCCGTAGGCACGATTCCCATTCTAGGAAATTAAATATTTGATATTTGCATTTCCTCGCTCTGGTAAAATGGTAAAACGCGGCGTAGGATTCCGCCATTGTACACGCAATGCCTCCATAATTTAGCGAAAAGTTATTAACGGAAACGTCTTAATGGTAACGGAGTGTCTTAACACTAGGTTCTCAGGTTTAGAATACCCAGGTGGAATTTTCATCAACTCTCTTGATTTTTTTTGTTTTTCCATCTGAAGCAAACAAGTTCTTGTACTGGTTTTCAAACTTGAAGCTACTAGCGCATAATTGAGATAAATATCTCTTAGACGTCTAGCGTAGCCGTAATAGTACTTAAATGCTATCAAAATCAAGTGATTACATAATAAAAGCCTAGCAATGCACTTGCTTTGTCCAATAAGAGAATCGATAACGTAACAGTATACAGAAACACAACAGGAGGCCCGTGCCTAAGGGTCAACGGTTGTATCGCACGACGCAATCCAAAAGGGGTCCCGTATCGATCGCGGCCACCCCAACCCCATTGCGAACGGGATTTTAATATTAACGCAAACTTTATCTATCCACAAGTGCTATGTCGGTTGTCACAGTTTCTAATTTTATATATATGTATATGGGAAAGAGTTTCAGTTGAAGTTATTTTTATATATACTTTTTTTGATTACGAGTATTTCTTATTTTTTTAAAAAAAATGTAGTTTTTTTTATAATTTTCGTGTTAAATATATAGCGTATTTAAGTTATTTCGAGAATTTTACATGGCAAGTATAAATAATTTATACGTATAACACTTTTTTCTGTAGGTAAAGATGAATTCACTACGGCAAAAATATTTGTATTTATCAATTTAAAACTAACAAAAAGAAGTCAAGTGCGAGTCGGACATACGCACGTACGGTTGTCTATAGAACCATCCACCCACTTAAATAATTTCTTTTATTCTGTTTTTTAGTATTTGTTTTTACAGCGGCAATAGAAATACATCATCTGTGAAAATTTCAACTGTAAATATATGTAACGGTTCATAAGATACAGTCTGGTGACAGACAGACTGACAGACAGGCTTCTTTCATTCGTTTTTATTAAATTTTGTTATTATTTGTTACTTAAAAAAAAATTATAAAATTATAAGTTCTATTATTGAAGAAGAGGCCGGTCGTGGCGCAGAGGCACTAAGTGTGACTGTAAAATCGACTGGTTGTGAGGTTCGATCCCCACTCGAGTAAGTGAAATATTTATTTAAATTAATATTTCCATTTCTTGGCTCTGGTATCGAGGCAAAGCGCGGCGTTGAGTACCGCTACTCAGCACGCAATGCCTCCAGAATTCGGCGGAAAGTGGAGAACAGAGTGTCCTAACACTAGGTCCCCCCTGCCTACCCTGCTGTGTGCGGGATACAGCATGAAGCTGAAAAAAATAGTATATTATTGAAGTTTTCACCACCTGCATGCATGTTTGATTTCAATAACAATATTTTAATGCAGTGTGTTCGTTATCGCTAGCTGAATTTTATTGCAAATGCTGCAAAACTACTAAATTATTTTATGCTTTGTTTTACCTGAAAATATAAAATTTTACATTTAGCCTTGAAGAAGTAAATTGGATTCGATTTAAAGCATTATCTGAACGCTATTCTCAAATTGAAATAATATTTTTTATTCACTATTCAGTCTGCTGCGTTTTTTAGTTATTAATAACGGTTTTTTGTAAACGTTTTTCTGCAATTATCATTCAAAAATCTTTTCGAGATCTAATGAGCCATATTAAACGCCTTAGCAATAGTAGCCTTACGCCCAATATTAATAACCTATCTCCAACGTCAATCTTAGATTGTTCTCTAGATTGGATAGATATATGAAACAATCTAAGATTGACGTTGGAGATAGGCTATTAATATTGGGCGTTAGTGGTCATATAGCATTATTTACTTATACGAGAGCGCACGACTCTAGTACCAAATAAAACAAATAGTCAGTATGAAAAAATGAACGCATAAAACAAAAATATTTGAATGTTATTTTTTTTTGTAATCATACATTTTCAGCATTACACGGAGGATAAGCACAGACTTCATCAAAGGCTTAAAGAAATATTAGACTTTTTGCTACTTTCGTTCATATTTTTAATATTGCATGTTGAAGGGCGACAACCACAGCCCATTATTAATCAGACATTTCATATTATTTATTTATAAGTATATTCGTGTAAAAATATAATATCACTACATAAATACATATATTACTGCGAAGTAGAATCTGTGACTTCTCTAAAAATATATCAACTTATATATATGTACGAGGGCGTTTGTTGCTCAATCAAACGCAAAAGTCTAATCCGTTCAGCCAGAACGGATATAGATGAAAGGCACTCGTATAGTTTTTAATCTGGATTAAAGAGAATTTATTTTATTCCAGTAAATGAAATGACTTTATAAAATTTGCTTAGGTAAAACTAAATCTTTAACACACATATTGTGCGGGAAAAGTCAGATATTTGACACTTCTCTCCTTTCTGTGGCTAACAATTAAAGACTAGCTTAGCTTTATACTTTATCCAGTATCACAAAGAGAAAGTTGTGTCCCGTTAACACTTCAGTCTTTATTTTACGCCCCAATTTGAGATACATATATGTTTTGAATTGCGGAATTTAACGACGCGCTTTTTGTAATCAAAGTAGAAAAATTTATTCTCCTGTATATATATAATGCTTACAATCAGAAGCTGTCCCACTGCGCCAAAATCTTTAAGGGGTCTTGAAACCAAATATATAACTTCCTTCCTTCCTACTCCATCATAGTTCTAAAAATATGAAGAAATTATTAAATTCAAATTATTATAAAAAGTAAATAATATTTCGTTCCAATTAAGCCATCTAACAATATGCTTGCGGTTTATTCACCCTGTGTAATTGCGGAGTTGCCCCGAGGTTTTTCCGTCTTTTCACTGCTGCCATCGCCTTTGTTTACTTCCCTTTATTCCTCTGTAATTATTTTTTTCTTTCATTTTTAAATTAAAGATCTTCCCTACTTTATAGCTTATAATTTTAAAATAGATATAATAACGTTTTTCTCAATTTTTAGAAAATATTGCTATAGGTATTGCTATGTATTTTTGTTTATTATGTTTATAATTAGATTAATCAGATTTTTTGTTTTTATTTCATACCATAAATTTTCTATGGGATTTAATTTGTATATTAGTGTATCTTTAAGCAGTCTAATTGTGATTGACTTATCTATAGTATAGATTCTATACTACCTATATTCCATACTTAATATGATAAAACTGTTTCTTTGATTGAATACGCTGATCTCGGAACTACTGGTTCGAATTTAGAAAAACGTTTTGCATTATATCAAAGGCTAAGATAGTATAAGTTACGTTATAGATCAAATAGCTTTATACTATGACCAAACGGGCGAAGTCGCAGGTGAAACGAGTAATAATATACACTAGACATCTTGACTTTTTTTGGCTCCAACATGATCTAACATACTTTAAACATTTTTTAAAGTGTTAATTCACACTTAAGAAAGAAAAATACTTATTTAGAAAACGTATAAAAATTTTGAACGTAGCGGGACTCGAACTCGCGCCTCCTGGAAACCGACCAGGTCGGTTCTCAAGAAGTATGATCTAACATAGTTCGCTTAATTTTGACTCGTTGACATGTTGTGAATCTTTCGTTGCTTGGCACAATTTCGCATTTAATCTTAGTCTGATTACTATACGCTTCACTGCTCTAATTAATACAGAATATTAATAAGACGTTTCAACGATTGTAACGATGTCTTATATAACACTATTAATAATTAATTTTGCATACGTTATATTCGCGTATAAACATAAATAATTTAAATTATTTATGACGCATTTGACACGTAAGTATTGCGGGCCACGGAGTAGTTGTAGATTCTTGTCCCTCATAAAGGTTTTTTTTTGTGTTTTAGAGTAGTCAGAGGGAACCTGGAAGTGTTAACACGTTCCCAGTAAGTTTGTTCCGTTCCGTTCCCCAGTTTCTATCCAATTCTTGAGGCATTGCGTGTTAGAGGCGGAACTCAACGCGGCGTTTTTCCTCGTACAGGGCGAGGAAATGAAAATATTTAATATTGCATTTCCTCATGTGGGTATCGAACTCATAACCTGTGGCGTTTACAGCCATATTCCTGTTCCTTTGTGAGGTGCTCTTCACAAAGATAATGAATAGAATATGAAAAAAAAAAAAATTGCGAGCCTGTGGATAATTAAATGGCATACCAATGTTTCGTCTTTCACCTTCGTGGTCCATCATCAGACCCGCGTGATGGTACTCTAGGTACACCATATACTATCGTATTGTCTGATGACCTGATCTACCTATAATTGATAAGTTTCATAATAATACAGTAAATAGAAGTTGATCAAAATAAGCTTATAAAATTTTACTGCATTAATTAGTTACAGATCGACAGTTAAAAAATTATAACAACCTAAAACGTATATACTCGTGTATATATTTTTCTCTTCACCGTTAGAGTGCTTTGAAACATCTCTTGGCCTAAAGGTCAAGTGTTTCTTAGGTAAAGAAAATAGAAACGACTCAATGTAGGTCCCACACTACCCTAGTTCTTGACATTTTTTTACATTGAATGCTCAAAGAGAAGCGTGCTTATAATAATAATGTCAAGCTGTGACACTGATTAGGGGCATCTTTTGTTAAAGAAAATAGTAAAGAATATGATCTTTATTTATCAGCTTCACACTGTATCCCGCACACAGCAGGGTAGGTAGAGGGAACCTTGTGTTAAGACACTCCGTTCCCCATATAGCGGTTTTTGTGAAATACGCTATTTAATAATATTTTATATTTTTAATTATGGAGTGAAATTAAATTTCCAAAATTTTGTGGAATAATTGTCCAAATTTATTCAACACTTAAGGAGATACAAAGAGAATAATTTTACACACTCACAGAAGGAAATAAAGAAATTTAAAGAAATACTAAAAGAAATAGATAAGCGAAACAGATACGTATTAGCAAGAAGATAAGGCTTAAAATTGA